>JAOTAV010010747.1:0-27187 GCA_026546445.1 Cyclargus thomasi | reverse complement strand
AAAAACCGAAATAACACAAATTTAACAAAAAATACAAAACTCACAACGTCACTCTCTGAAATCCCCGCCAAAAAACCCGTCTTCTTTTTAATGATGGGGGCCCCAGTAAGTTGCCTGTGTCTGACTCATCTGAGTGGCAAAGGACTCGTAATCAGCTTCCAAAAAAATTTAAGAAGTATTACTGTCCGACTGACAGCTGACTTAAGCTTTCCCGGTTCCCCTCAGTGGTACCTACCTAGAGGTTTTCCCCCAAATTTAGGGGATATATAGCGAGTGGTATTTTTGGGGTTTCAAATATTAAGGGGTTTTTGGGGTTTTCTTACCAACACACACAATTCAGGAATTTTAATTTATATTGTAATAATTGAAAATCCTATCCCATCGGAGTTACATTTAAATTTTTTATTACATAATGCACGTGTATTTAATACCTATCCATGATTAAAAAGACATTGAAAAACTTTTTGTTCTGTCGGCGGTATTCGAACCCGCGACCCCCGGCGTGAGCTCCCAAAGCCCTCAAAAACTGCGCCACAGAGGTCGTCAAAAAATCATGCAATAATTATAATCGGCATCATATGATATCAATAAATCTAGTATTAATTATGTATTTTGATTTCTGTGGCATTTTTTTCTATTTTCGAGTATATTTATTAGATAAATTTTTTAAGGTGTTTTGACTATAACGGGACGGGATAATTTTTTCTGAGCGTTGGTAGTCCAACATATTGTCCCGCGTCGGGCGTCCATTATTTTAATCTCTTCTAAAATCTTACTAATTCAACTTGCAACTGTTGAAGTAATTTTTATGAGTTGTAAATAACTAACTTCCACACGATGTCCGCAGATAATATAGAAAAATTGTACCAAAATTACGGTATATTGGCTGAAGCTAAAGATAAAATCGCCGAGGTATTCTAACCTTATTCGTATTGATTGCTTTTGAGTTTCAAACTTTAAAGTAAACAAAAAGTGTATTCCGATGTTCTAGCTAAATGGTAAATAATATTTATTTTCAGCATGAAAAAGAATACTTAGAAATATTAGCAGCTGTGAAAGGATCTGACAAAGAAAAGCGTCTAGCATCGCAGTTCATTGCGAAATTTTTTAATAGTTTTCCAAACCTAACGGAGCAGGCTATAGAAGCTCAGTTCGATCTATGTGAAGATGATGATGTAGCTGTGAGTACTTAGTTGTAATGATATATTAGTGTCCATCATTTTTTTAGGTTAGAAAGTGATCTTAACTGTACCCCAAATTTAATTTGGTTACAATATCAATACAAATATATTTTGTTTCGTTTTTTTTGTACCATGGATATCAATTATGTTAATATATATTATCTAGCTAGTAATGATTTTCAGATTCGTAAGCAAGCTATAAAAGACCTACCAACTATGTGTAAGAATAACAAAGAACATACAAATAGAATAGCAGATATTTTGGCGCAACTTCTGCAATCAGAGGATTCTACAGAGATCAATGTTGTTAATAATTCTTTGTTGGCTATACTCAAAAGTGATCCCAAAGGAACTCTTGTTGGATTATTTTCTCAAATTCAACAAAGCACAGATAGCGAGGTGCCCAATGAAATTGTTAGGGAGAGATGCATTAAGTTTCTGGCTAGTAAAGTAAAACAGTTGGGCCGAGACATTATTGACAAAGAATGTGAAGATCTTATTGTATCAGAAGGAAAGAAAGTGTTACAGGTATATTATTGGTTTTTAATTATTTTTTTCTTTATTTAAAGGTCATTCTTCAACTTTTTAAATATATCTTTATTTCATATGCTACTCAAATGAATGCATGTTTAATTTTTTCTAGAACTTCTTTCTAGTTGTAACCTCAATACTGAAGGTATATTAATGACAATATAATGTTAATGACAAAGTAATAATATATAATAAGCAAGATCAGTTAAAGCTTATATATAACTTTTGAAAAAAGTTATTTGAAAAGATACTAACATAGACTACTTTTGGCCTGAGAGAAATATCATGTTCAAACCAATCAATTTTCAAATTCCATACAAGGGAAGCTGTAGGGTTATATGGTTATACAATTTAATCTGCCTTATTTTCCAAGGACTCGGTTGCTGAAGAACTGGAGCATGTTATGGATTTGTTAATGTGGTCTAAGTTGGGCAAGACTCCTGCCGGAAGAAAGGAGTTGACTCAACTTATTGCTGCACTGGCTTTCACTCCTGGAGATTGGCATCCTGAGGATGCTGAATATGTCGACAGACTCTTGCAATGTACTCAGCATGCATTGCCATTATTTACGGTAATAAATAATATTCAGTTATAACTGAGCAATTAGAACTACTGGAAGAAATTTCTTTAAAAATAAGCAGTACCTGTTGTGTCATTTTTCTTTTTTTCTGTATCCTGTAAATTGTTCTTAGTCTTCAATAAAATGTTTAATAAATAGAAACAATTCATAAATATGACATCAATAAATTTTGCAATAATTTACCTTTTAGGCACAAGTTGATTCTACCCAATTTGTGAATATATTCTGTGAACATGTCCTGCCAAAGTGGGATGATATAACTGAACAAGCTGGTACCAGTGATGTTAAGCTAGAACTGCTGAAAACATTTGCTGAAATTACAGAACATTGTGGAGAGCTTGAAAATACTCAGGATAAAATAAATACTGTCTATGATGTATTGATGGTTAGTTTTCGTATTAAATTTATGACATATACCTAGCCTATATATAATAAAATATATTTTTTCAAATTGTGACTACAGAAATATTTGCCGGAAGCTCCAATTGAAAATGCGGAAGAAAATACAACCGTAACTGAAGGTAGTGAAGAAAAACCAGTGGAGGAAACAAAATCAACGACACCAACACCATCATTACAATTCTCTCATGTAGAGTGTGCCCTGTTCGCACTACATTCCTTATGCCGTAAATCCCCAGAAGCATTAGGTGCAGATGCTAACCAACTCAAAAGCCTTCGTTTACGACTACAATACACTGCACGCCTGACTCAGGGCTATATAAAGAAGCTGAAGGAGGTCACTCAGGTAAATTTTATTGTGAATGTCTTCTTCCATATATATTCGTAGTAAAGAACTTCTTCACAAAATTTTAAGTAAAGATAATTTTTTTTGGTTTGTTAGCAAATAAGTATGTTATTTGTTTTATAATCATTGTTTTTTTTTTTTCAGGAAAAGAAAAATGAAAATTCAGAAGAAAACAAACTAAAAATTGCAGCATTAAAAACCACTTCAAATATCAACACCCTTATTAGAGACATTTTCCGTACTCCACCTAGCTTTAAAAGCAAAGTTCAACTATCATTCCAAACAAAGAAAGCTGAAACAGAGGTAAGTAAAATCTATTGCTGTTCGTATGGTATGGTTCATATAAAATAACTAGTCCTGACTGACTGATTCATATTCGCCGAGCAAAAACTGTTAAAGCTACAGCCATAAAATTTGGTGAGTAGGATTGTTTTATTGGGTAGACACCCGCTAAGAAAGGAATTTTAAAATTTCTACCCGTAAGGGGGTGAAATAGAGTTTGAAAGTTTGCACGAAAGATCGTCATTCGTTCGTCATTAAGGACATGAAATTTTGTGTCACATGCCCAAATAGTGAATACAATAGACTATATTTACTTACTTATCTGGTGAAATCAATCAAAATATAACTGACTTTAAAACAATACCGTCCAAAGAATATTCTTTAGGTTTCCTTATTACCTGCAATAATCAATTCAGCTTCGGCTACAGCTGAGTCTTCATGGTCATAAGCTGTGTACTGGTAGAGGCCAACGTGATGTGGTCTAACTGGACCGAGAGCCAAGCGTGATTGGGGAGAGTGTAGTGGTCGACCTTCATGTTGCCAGCTTAACGTGACCCCTCCACTGTGGCCTCCGTGTACGGTACAATTGAAACTACCGCTGCCACCAGTTCCTAGCATCTAATTCAAAATAAATGAATACGTGTTTAAGCGTTTTATGAAATTTTAATTCCAGAGGGTGAAATAGGGGTTGAAAGTTTGTATGAAAATACTTCTGAATGCGAGCGAAGCCGCGAGAAAAGCTAGTATTTTTATATAAAAAAAAACATCGTAATGATTTAGCCATTTTCTTGCTATAAAGGTACCCACTACCCATCCCGTACGACATTTCAAACAGTGCTACAATGTTCATGGAGCGATTTTAATTCCTATAAATGCAATCATTACTGTAAAAGCCTTTTGTACCTTGTCGGAAAATTCTCGTATCAGAAGCACATATTGTTCAGAACTGAGAACTAAATGCATTTGAAGTGGACCATAAATCTGAGACAATAGAACAAAGAGGCTTTAAGGCAAACACGTACCGGCGAATTAGTGGGTTTTGTATGTCAGTGTGCCATGCGATAATGGGTTTTATGGCAAAAATGAAAACCTAGGTATTATAATGTGTTGATGGACCACAAATCTAGCCAGCCTTAAGTTTCTTTAGCTTTCGCGTAATAATCTTCGATGCGGCCATTTCGAGGGTAAAACAAAAATGCAAGAAAGTACAACTTTAGCAGAAGCTCAGAAAATAAATTCTGTCTAGTTTATAGGCAATTCAGGGATTGCCAAGATCTGGGGCACTTACATATATCTGGGGAATATATAAATATATCAACGAAGCACGCCCCAGCTGGACCATGAAATGTTTCATGTCGAAAGGCTATAAGTAAAGAAAGGAAAATGAATGTTATTATTGTGACGCAAAAACTTGTTCCAAAACTTGGAGCCGGTTTTAATGTAGTATTTAAAGCCATTTTTAGGGTTACGTATCTAAAGGGTTAAGACGAGAACTATTATTAAGATTATATAAAAAATAAAAAAAGTTATTAAAAAAATATGTTAAGTTCTTAGGTTAATAATTTTAAAATTGACTTTTTATAGTAAAATTTGACTTTAATGTAATATTATTACTTACATTAATTATACGCCACTGTTATGGCAGAATGTTGGAGCTATTTATAATATTGTAAGTCCTTATGTACAACATTTTATGCAATAAATATTATGATAGTATTATTAATTAAATGTTTAAGGGGGGACGACAATAAACTTGTTTTTTGCCAGTTTCTTTCTATTGATACTAGTATCAAAATGAGGAAACTTCATGCACAGCGCAATTATGAAGACGTACTATCTACTTAGCACCATCGTATGATACGACATGACCTGGTAAAACTGTTTAACTTTCGAAAACACATTTTCTCAATTTTTTGTTCCCTACTCATACGAAACCCTTCGTGCACGTATCCAACTCGCACTTGACGGATTGTTTTAGCCCATCCAGCGGTTTCGCTCGCGTGTATTCCGTTCATCGTAAAATGAGAATATTTTGGAAACATGATGTTTTACCAAAATCAAAATAATATTTTAGCTTACCGTATCAAAAATATTTAAATATTCATTCGACATTCAAGTTCCCACACAGTAGTTGAACAATATACTAGGAAATGTAGATCTTAACAATTTAGAATTCTGATTCGAGTTTCATAGCTATTGAAGTCTCAAACTACTCGGAACTAGTTACAACTGGAGAAAACAGGTTAGGTTAATAAATAAGTTGTCTTTAGTATTATTAAGTAAGTTGGACCTGGCGGCTGGCGTTTGAATGCGGTAGCAAATTTCTTACTTCATTGAAGACATGCACTTCGTTTCGAGCTTAGAGAATGAAAATAAGCGTTCCCAACACCGGTTCCTTTATAAAAATCTTTATATAAAGAAACCGGTGTTGGATCTGGAGGCGACAACCGGGTACATTAAGGAATACAATACCAAAATGACCATTAAGGATAGAAATCACCAAATCCTTGAATATTTATAAATATTGTAACAATAGCGACAGAAAAAAGATTTATATAAAACTTAAACAAACTGTAATGAAAAAAAAACACCGGTTCCTTTCTAGGTAAGTTTCTAAATAGCTGGTAGGTCAACACGTAAGTTCGTTTTTTAGGGTTCCGTACCCAAAAATTAAAAATGGCATTCTATTACTAAGACTTCAAAGTCTGTCTGTTTGTCGGTTCTTCAGGCAGTATCTTAAGAACGATAAATACTTAAGCTAGACTTAGAAAAATTAAATTCTCATTCCAGCGCCCCACGCTTTTACAATCAAATATTTTATTATTATTATTAATTAAAAACACATTTTAAACTTCAGCCCAGAAATAAAGACAATTTGAACGATCCGTAAATATTTTTTACGTGAATCTATAGAAGCGTGTTTTAAGTGTTTTCTATACATTGCAAATAAACCGTTTAACATAAAAAATATTTTTTATTTCATTTATTTTCAAGTTGTCAGGTTCGTTGTGACAAAACTATTTTGTATTTCAAAATGAGCTCTTATCTTCTAATCAAGCCCATTCATTAGACACCTATATATAAATAAAATTAATAAATAAAAATAAAAAGGTTTTTATTTCAGTCCATGGACCATGTTCAATGTATAAAAATATATGTCTAAAATGTACTTTCTGACTACCGGAACTTTAGATTTCTCACCAGCACCCAGTACAAGTAAAATCAAAGAACAGAATCTTATTGTTTTATGTTCTTCTATTGTCCTATAAAGGTCTCCTGCAGGATCATATGACCCATCAATTTTTTAAACGGGTCAGTAGTCTATAAAACTGGGTACTAAATATCTGGTCGATCTGGTGTCAGGAATGGGGTAAAATTTTAATAACTGAATTAGACCCAAACAAACAAATAAACTGTCCAGGCTAAATAAAACCGTTTACAAATGGTATAGTTTGTGAATTTACACACGGACGTAGTCACGGGCAGCGGCTAGTAACGAATACTAAAACAAAATAAATTTAACACGTAAGGCTCTCGTGCAAAAACGTGATTTACAGTCGTATAACTCAAAATGCCACTCTATAACATAGACTAAGTTTCATTTTTCTTTACGCCACTACAGATCGGTGTTCTGTACGCTTGAACAACGTCGCTGGAAAATTGATTGCAAAGTGGCATTTTAACGGTCCAAAATGATTTTGTTGACGGCGTGCGATGCACAAACAGCATAATATTGCATTGGTATTTGA
Source organism: Cyclargus thomasi (assembly GCA_026546445.1). NCBI lineage: Eukaryota > Metazoa > Arthropoda > Insecta > Lepidoptera > Lycaenidae > Cyclargus > Cyclargus thomasi. The sequence goes on along the minus strand of JAOTAV010010747.1, from coordinate 20,119 downwards.
TATATCAATATTTTAAAACATCATGTTACCAACATATTGGCAGTCTTACGTTAAGCTATATAATATTATTTCGTACAAAAATTATTAATAATCGACTTTTGAAGGTTTATCGAATTATAGAATAATTATTACATCTGATGATAAATATTTTTAATTGGGTCAATGTAATTATAAGCAATAACTTCATTTTGAAAATATGTACAATATTACGTAAGATATAGCAATCACACTATAAATAAAGGGGAAAGATTTGTAGTTTTGTATGTTTGTTGCGAATAAACTCAAATCGTGCTGATACGAAACGAGAATCCATTCATTGTGTGATGGTTACAACATTACAGAGTGACATAGGCTATATAATAATGATATCTAGAAATAAGGGCTAGTGCAAGTTGAACTTACGTATAAAGGGTGCCATATGCAGGTAGGGTTTTAGCATATTAGATGAGAGATTAGATTACAATTTATTCTAATTGAATGCTAGTACTTAATATGATATGAGAAAGTATATAATAAGATATAAACAAGTGACCAAAACAAGCTAAATGACCACAAACAAAAAATTCGACCGCATGAAACATAGCAATTTAAACATCGAATTATGTATGTTTCTAGAATGGCTGTTTAAAGACCTTCACTTTGATACCCTATTCGACCTAAATTGGCGAAAAAAAAATTTTGTAACCTCATAATTTAGACTTCAAAATCCGCCATTTTGATTTTTATTTTTTTAATGTACGCAGTGTCACTTGCGCTATCAAGACGAATCTAATGATATCTCATACATACATGCATACACACATAGTCTCCAACACAACCCTCCTTCTGGCGCACAGGGGTAAACACATTATTTTGTTTGTAAACTGCGAGTTAAATATATGGTTTTGGTTAGACATTCGCATATATCACACCCCCCTATCTTATCTAGAAGACTTACACGAGACCCTCCTATATTTATACCCTAAATCCAGATGAAAAGAGTCTACATTTAAATCCAAATCTGGAATTATTAATCTCGTAGATGGCTTCCAATTATGTTAAATGTTGAGTGAAATTACAATTTCGTATTTGACTTAATTCTAATACTATTCGTAATTAGTTTCGTTTGCTCTTGTTTCTTAGTTAAATATATATTAAACTAAATAAATAAATTAAATATATTTAAATCTAAATAAATAAGAAATATTGTATATTTTTTTGTTTTACCGTTTTGTTACTTTTGTAAATTGTTTTTTTTTTCTTTTGAGTTTTGTTTTAATATTTTTGTACAATGAATTATAAAGTAGTGTTATGTGTATTTGAGGTTGAATAAATGCTATTTTTTTAATATTATTACAAAATAAGATGATCTATAATTACTGTAAATACTTATTTAGTGCGTATTTTATTTTTTTGATTCTACATACATTTTTAATACTGTACCTATTGTATTGAACTGATGGCACGGCAGTGGCATCGCCAAGTCGAGCGCGAAGTAAACACTTACCATCTTTACAAGAAGCATTTCGCCAGGTTTTCAGCTCCCTATTTAAGAATCTCTGGATAATACCAGAAAGCTAAAATTTTCACAAAACATACTTGAAATTCGAAATTTCAATCCTATAGATCATTTAGTCCTGAAGCGAAAGCAAAATTTTGCATTTTCGACACTCACTAACTCATGATCATTAAAATAGAACTGAGAGAGCTGAAACTTGATACGGAGCTAAAATTTTTAGGGTCACATAAAGGGAAAACTAAGCTAATCGAATTTATATATACGATTTTGAATTTGGTGAAAACCATTACTATTTTGACGAACTTTGTGATGATTTTTTTGAATACAAAGTTTTTTATTTACAAAAACTATGTCAAAAATAAACTTTCTACAAAAATAAGTGAAATCGACCAAAAATATTCTGTAAAGAAACAGGCCAAGTCTCGATTGAGCTGCTTGTTTCTCTCTAAAAAGTAATGAAATCTAGACAGGGTCAAGCCGTAGGTTTCTTATTGCCATGTTTATTATTATAATTAATGTTATACGACTGGCCTTTGACTTTTACCCACTAACGAATTAAGAATGGTCAAAAGCTTTTCATATACCATTAATTATAATAATAAACAATTGGCAGTAAGGAACCTGTGACTTGATGCGCCTGGGTCTAGATTTCATTACTTTTTAGAGAGAAACAAGCACCTGAATCGAGACTTGGCCTGTTTTTCATCCACCTGAAACTTTATAATTTAAACCGTTTTACCAACATAATTCGATTACTGCTCGGCTCCTATTGGTCGTAGCGTGATGTTTTATAGCCTATAGCCTTCCTCGATAAATGGACTAACCAACAAAAAAAGAATTTTTCTATTCCGGCCAGTAGTTCCTGAGATTAGCGCCTTCAAATAAACAAACTCTTCAGCTTTATATTATTAGTATAGTTATGATGCATTTATTACGCCGACGGCAAAGCGAAACATCAAATCAACAAATTATGATAGTGCGGACAATCATATGAATCCCGGTTGAATTAAGGCCGAAATCCCGGATCTGTAAACACGGGAATCCCGCAATTTGTACGGGCATTAGGCCTGTTTAAACATCCAGCTAATCATGACTGCATGGATTTATAACTTCCGGTATGATTTCCTGACTTCAATCGTGGCGTTTGATCTGGAATCATCGATATGTATTTACGAATATATCAAGAACTAAAGAAATGTAACTCCCATTCTAAAAATTTTTTTTCGTTCGTTGTACGTTATTCGGCACGATCGTCGCGCAAGCGTCAACGGCCGTAGTAGTTAGTCAACTCGCTGGTCAATGGCGAATATAAACGAATATCGGCGGACAGAGGCGAGTATGGCCTCTACACAATCGTGACCGCGTGTCGTCGTCTGTATGCGCCGATTATGAATAGGAACCATTCAAATTGGATAAAATGCTCCTAAAAGCTATCATATTATATAATGACGTATTAACAAAATCTATATATTTCTGATAAGTCTCCAAGAAAAAGAAAGTCTCGTCAAAATTTTTTTTTTCGATGCTATGAAATAAAAATATAAAAAAAAAATTCCATAATAAGCGGATAGAGGTTTGGACATTACAGTCCTGCAAACTAGGGGTGGTCTGTGCCATGGAGTATAGGGGAATTATACCTTTAAAATAATTGGTCCATGCTATGGAGGAAATGCTACGAATACTGAATATTGATCTAAACAAAATTTCACGAAAATCGACCCATTATTTTCATCCTAGTAAACAACACAAATCGACACAAAAAATGTTGTCTGTCTGTCTGTTCATCTGTTTATTTGTCGACACAAAAATATTTTTTCCTGAGGATAGCGCGTTAAAACAAACTCTTTAGTTTTATATTATTAGTATAGATATAAATTGAGAATAGTATATTGAAACATTTTGTAATAAAATACATGTCTAAGTATAACGGCGAATAATCGAGATCTTAAGTACAAACAAAACAACACATGATGGCGGTGGTTGTCGGACAAATTGCACTAATTTGCTGCTACGCCATTATACGGACGTATACGCCATCATGCAGACACATACGCCATTATACAGATTGCCACCGCCGCATTTGTCAAATCTTCTATTGTTCGAGATTCTACCGTATGTAATAGACAGGATTGTTGTGGCTAAAATTATCAGGCTCAGTTGGTGCGCGTTGGTAGCTTAAGCCGGGGGTCGCCCGTTCAAATTCTGCCGAGGGAGCAATTTTTCAAAAAAAGTTTTTCAATGTTCCAGGGTCTTGGATGTGTATTAAATATGCGTTTCATAAAATAAAATCTTAAATATATGTATAGTATAAAAAGTATTAAATATATTTCTGTTTTATGGTACCCGTATCACAAGTCCCTCAGGTACTTAGCACGTGGCCGGACTGACGTGGTGTGAAGCGTCCATAGATGTTATAATTATTATTATTTTATGATTTTAATCTATATTTTTAAACGGGGGCGGAAACTTTTGTACCTCTTTTACGAAAGACGCCTAGACATACTGGCTGACAGTGAGACAGACACTTTCTCATTCACAATATTAGCATGGAGTATGCAAGCATGGATACCCCCCAGCTTTAAAACTCAAATTTATTAGACATATCATATAAGTATGGATTTCCATTTGAAGCTTCGTTATAAATACGTAATATCGGGGCATATTCCTTTTGTGGCTGTAGTGATTGATGGCGCTGGTGTTGGCTGAGCTGAGTTTAATGTGTACCGTTCTACGTGATAACTGACATTTAGCATCACCCTTATTCCGATGGACTTAAGGTCCATTTTATAGAATATCTGAGGTAATGCAGGATGGACGTGACCGTGCCGCGCCCGAATCTCGAATATTCTAATGTGTTTTCTCCTTATCTATACTTGTTTTTTAATCTGCTATCTTTTGAATGTAACGTGTTTTGTTATTGCCTGTACTTTGTTCGTTATTTAAAATGTGTGTTGGCTGAGCTAAGTTTAATGGAAATGTGTACTTTATGCGCTTAGCCTTAAAATTTGTTTACAATTGAAGACAAGTAGAAGAAACAGATAAGTAACATTTTAAAAATTCCCGGATTTCTGCGTTACAGGCGCTTTTGGACACAGCAAAATTATTTGAAAATAATGTGGTTTGATGTGTAGCTAGATACACTAAATATATAAAAAAAGGTAAGTAACAAGATTTGTCATAACTTATGGAAAAAAAAATTGTATATATACTCGAAGGTTTCGAAATGTTACTTGTCCGATTTTTCCACTAATGTCTTCAATTACAAAGTATGTTTTCTCATTGATTGTAGGATAATACTTTTTACTTTTATATACATAATACATGTGTACTGTGCATTTTCCTTGAAATTGGTTTCTAAAGCACATTTTTTATGCCTTTTTTGCACATTGATTATGCCTTTTATTAAGTTTTAACCGACTTCCAAAAAAGAGGGGGTTTCTCAATTCGACCGTATATATGTGCTTTTTTACAAAACGCAACTAAACACAGTATTTTACACTTTATGTAGCTTTCCGTTCTATGTAGTAAACAAAATACCACTGAATTAAATAGGCTAAGGGTCGGTATTACCGCTAACTGATAAAGTTTCTGTTAGGTTATCCACAACTTTTTAAAGATTCTCTATACAACATCCGTCAAATAAAGTTATGGATAGACTATCTGTAAGCGGTGAAACAAGCCCCCCTCAAAGTGTTATTTTGTGCTGACGAGATGTTAGTCTAGCAATCGTTGCTTCCACTTTCTTCTTCTTATAATAGCTATAACATTCTGCTGAGAAATGATTTCTTGTAGACACGAGCAAAGATTAAAACCTTCATATTTATAGTCACTAAATTTCATACACACCTTAAAACCAAAGACAACACATGAGGGCTGAATTCACTACATCAATGACTTACTGCCTCAACCTCGTATCTTATAAAAATGCCAACATTTCAGGAGATAAAAAAAACTGATTATATTTTGTTTTCTCAGTAATTATACAACTAGATATGTGGTTATTTGATAAGAAACAATCTACTTATCTAATAACCTCCTATCTAGTATTTACAATTACTGAGAAAAAAAAATTAATCTGTTTTTTTGTCTTCTGAAATGTATCCATTTTTATAAGATACGAGGTTGAGGCAGTAAGTCATCGAAATGTGTCGCCCGTGCTTACATGCTATAAGCACGGCGACCGTGTCAGTAATGTATGGACTTGTATACACGCTACCTCATGAACACGGTCGCAACACTTCGCTGCTGATGCTGAAAGGTGATTGGTGATGTTTTTGTATAAATTCACGTATTATTTAAAATTATTAATAAAACACCATTTACAAGACTTTATAAGACTCCATTGTAAAAGACCGATAAAGTTTAAAATATATATTTATATTGAACGTCTGTTACCAACGACTCCGTCCTTGATATGACGGTATTAGAAGGAAAAACAAAGAATGTTATTTTATCAAAAATGAATAGCATCTGCTGTTTTCTCCTTATCAAATAATTGAAAGAATCAGGCATTACTTTGCGGAAATCCACAGCCATCTAAGAAAAAAGTTGTTCGTAAAGTATGTCAAATAAATGTTTTATTATTATTATTAAAGTCTACAAATTTGAGGATGCTCCGGTGTTGGGGCGAAAAGCTCGTCGAGGTTCTCAACCCGCATTTTTACTCACAGGTTGAATTTTTCAGTTTCAATTCGCGTAATATTTCTAAAAATCTAAATTTACTAAACTTTATTCTCTTTATCACATAAAATCAAATATAAATTTCATTCTTATGCAACTATAGCAAATTAAAAAAAAATGTACATTAAATTATACACAGTGTACATTAATGTATAAATTAAGTAATAATTTCGTATTTAGTTAAAAGCAACCCTTTTAACGAGTATTGTCGTAATACGCCAAATTTCAACATCTCTGAGATGGTCTACTGTTTGTAGTTCTATTTACTGTGTATCTAGTGTCAATCTTATCTTACTTCTTATCTTAGTATAATATTATAAATGCGAAAGCTTGTGAGTTTGTGAATGTGAATGTTTGTTCCTCCTCACGATTAAACGGCTGGACCGATTTCGATAAAATTTGGCACGAAGCTAGCTGACATCATGGATTAACGCAAAGGCTACATTTTTATGTTTGTTGTGGAAAATGGGTAAAAGTTTATATGAAACCAAAAGCATTCTATCAATGCATCGATGATAGTAATCGTCTTTATCACCGACATTTATACATGTCGGCTCTAAACAAAAAATAAAAAAAGACTAATATTCCTTCAAGCAAAAAATACTTTTTAAGATTTACATAGAATTTTGCAAAATACTTTTTTGGTTAAGATGACATTGAAATTTTCATGCAATTTTCGAATTCCTCGCGAGCGAACCCGCGGGCAAAAGCTAGTCTCAAAGTGAATACGAATCTAACGACACCTCTCCAGCCAAAACCCATAAAGCTGTTTAGGCTGCAGAGCGTGCCAAACAATTACATACATACATCTCTCGAAAAACATAACCCTCCTTCTGGCGGGTAAAAGAACTGTTAGATACGGGGGCGGGCAATATGTATAATCAAACACGTGGTCAATTTTGCACTGACATTTATTGAGCCTTGAAAAATATACGCAACGCGGGGGTGTACGGGCGCACACAACAACATTACATAGATATGTAATACTAAATTAATATCTAACAAGAACTTACAGTCCTGGCTTGAAAAGCTGGCCTCGTGAATCTCGGGCATTTCATATGCGGACAGACTGTATTCCCTAGTCTGTGCTAACATTCCACGTGTCAGCACTTGACACATATAGTTTTACACTCACTCAAAATGAGTTCTTGTTAATTATACAGTTACAACGTTAAGTATTCACGAGAGCCTTCATCAACATGACTGCTGGATCTGACACCTCCACACTCACGTCTTGAATTGTTAGCAGTACCTTACACACACTATAGACTAATAATCACACTTTCGTCATGGGCGCAAAAAGTCGTCTACACCTAATAGCAGGGGAGGTGGGAGTGCTATTTTTGTAGTAGCTCGAGCGTCGTAGAGACCTTCTACGTTTTGTAGATTAGGTAAAACGTTGAAAAAAAATTATTAGGGCATTTTTGATTTTAGCGGTGCGATAAGGCGCTACAGCGATTTTAAAATTATAAAAAAGATATTTCTTTTAAAAAAATGTTCACACAAAACAATTTTTGGACGATTTTTGACAGCAAAGCATAGTTGAATGTGACATAAAATACCTGGGAAGTGTTCTTTGGCGTGTTTTAAACACATCTTTTTGTTTTTTAGCGTATCTTAATGTAACGGTTTCGATGACATTTCGTTAAAAAGTAGTGTAGCACATTTTTATTAGTTCCTTTTAGCTTTACAGCGTTTTACAATGATAATAATGTAGATTTTCATCAACGGTAGAGATCACAACATGAAGTTTTTGAGTCAACTAAAATGGCGGCAGCACGGCGTAGGCGGCGTGAAAAAAAGAGACAGAGCGAGGTTGGAAGAGGACGGCGCGATTAGTGCCATGGTACAGCTAGGGCGGTGCAGGCGACTTATACTAGTGAGCTAGTTTTGTATTCAGTGTAAGCAATTGGAACCGTGTAAACAGAGTAAGCCAGGAATATGAGTTGTTTCTTTTTCCTTCACGGACAAAGCTGCCAATCGACTTGATTTGTTGCATATACTTAGTTGAAAGAGTGGAGACTAAAGTTCCTACGCTGCAGGCAATCGCTAATTTAATTTATTAGCTGTCAAGCGCCGTTCTAGTGCATGTCAGGTATCTGAGATGGCGCTGTATGTGTAAATTGATTTTCCCTGTTTTCATGCATTTCTCCTAAAAAGTTTCGGAATGTTCTTTGCCGCAAACCTCACGAAGCCCGAGACTTTTCTAACGAATGCAAAACTGTCGAAATCGGTTTGTGCGTTTTGGAGGAATTTCGTCAGGAAGTAAAACCCGACTTTCGATGCCTTACCATTTACTTGTGAACGAAGCAAACACATATAGACTTCTTAACTGCGTACACCGTACCAACATGAAGCCAGGTTTAAAGGCCTGCATGCAAAATCTGGCTGCGTCTGTAATTGTCTGTGGCGCGATAAATATCGTGTACTAACGGAGGAAATTGGGTCAACGAGTGTCTGAATGCTCGTAACGGGGCATTATCTCGATTGCCGGGAGATTTTTAGGTCGCTAGTGTGCGTGTGCTTTACGATTAAGTAGTGATTGTATGTGTAGAGATGTAGACACGAAGAAACTAAAGATACCCGATGAACAAAAATGTTTTTAGGGTACCGCACCCAAAGGGTAAAAAAGGGACCTTTTCACTAAGATTTTGATGTTTGTCCGTCTGTCTGTCTGTCTGGTTATCCGTCCGTCTGTCTCCAAGCTGGTAATAGCTAGAGGGCTGAAACTTTCACAGAATATGTATTTCTGCTGCCGCTATAACAACAAATACTAAAAACTAAATAAATTAAATATTAGGAGTACCTCTAGTACAACAAACAAGTTTTTTGTTATTTTGGTAATAATTTAACTGATTGATAAAATCGGCAGTGTAGCTCAGTGGTTAGGTTACTCGAGTAAAGCGCCGATCGGCTAGGAATTGATGGTTTAAATCCCACTTATGACATTTCAGTTAAACAATGTTTTCTTTTATTTTTCTTTGAAAAATGTACCAACTTTTTTATAAAGAACATCATTCATTCTGGACCATTTTACATGTTTGCCGGCCAGACAAAAAAAAATGTAATATTTGGAGAGAATAGAACATTCCAATAATTTGTCACTAAAGATCTAAATCTGTGTGCCCAATAGTTACGGTGCTACAAGACATTAAATAAAATGATTCATCAGATTACCAAAAAAAACATTCTGCATCCTGATAGAAAATGGACATGGGAAAACCCTGCTTTGCCACAAATATATTAAATAGAAGGAAAAAATACTAGGGATTTACGAGAAATCGGTTTAAAATACGCTTGCACTGTGTTGTGACGAATCAGATGTCCGGAGGCGCTATGTACCTGGATGATATGATATTATTTTGCCATTCTCAAAATACGAGATGCAGCCATGAGTCAACTACGCCCAATCGATCTTTTGTTGACCCTCCCCAGAAATAAGAGCAGTATCTCATAATGATTTAGTCCGATGCTAGCAAATTATAAGGATGATCTATTTCTAACCAAATATCACACTTTTTTCGTCTGGCTGGCAATTATGTCAAATGACCCAAAAATGTATTTATAAATTTAAAACATTCAGAAATATGATTTCCCAATTTTTGCTCTATACTGGTACGGAACCCTTCGTGCGCGAGTCCAACTCGCACTTGGCCGGTTTTTTTCTTACAATCTTTTAAGGTTTTAGAATAAGCAGGCAAACACTGCTGGCAAGTCTGTCAATTAAAATTTAATGTCAATATTTTTGTAAAGCTTATAAAGTTCAGTTTTGAACAGATCAATTTTATTTAATTATATCGTCTTCACGCGTAGATTCTAGTAACACAATAGAATCTAAACAACTCACTCTTAACTTTCATTGTGTTCACTGCTAATTTATTTCGGTTACACTAATTCAAGCTTTATTTACCACACTTACAGTTTAATTTCGCTTGCAATAAATCATGATGGTAGTAATATGAGGCATGAAATGACCCTTTTCAAATCTCGTGAAGTTATCTGACGTGCGTTTTATTATTTACCGTGATTTCAGCAAGAACCGAAAGATTTTTATTTACCCATCACGTAAGGAATCTAGGTAAATACATAACCGACTTCCGAGAAATAGGCGGTTATAATAAAAAAATGTTTTCATAAAAGACAAAAAAAAAAACAAATCTAAACTTTACATTCGTATTAATTATCAATTTAAACAAACATACAATAATATTTTCTTTGCATAAATATTATGGTAAATAAAATTTTCAATGTTTAAACGATTATATGAATTCAGTTGTAGAGAATTTACCATTTCAACGGCCGAAAAGCTATCAAACTGACGCGCCTCAATCAATAAAGTCTCAATATAAACATATTCGCGACTGATACGTACGAGTATAGTGACGAGCACATGGTGACGTTTGAGAAATGGAAAATTGTAACAAGCGAAAAAATAGTAACACGTATTGTACTGTATATGGTTGCCTAAAATCGGCATTAACGCAAAACGGCCTTCCTAAAGGTAAGATGTATGATAAATAAATACTATTTTATATATAGTTTACGGTAGACATGAATGGAAATTATCCAAGATTGTACTTATAGAGTATAATAAAATAATAATTTCGAGTTGAAAAAATACATCTATACAATTCGTATTATTGAGATAATTCATATATTGGACGTTATTGTTTGTTTTTTGATAAATCAGAGAGAAACCGGATATTACTGTTGTCATCGAACGCTTTTTTTGTTTTAGTTTTGTCCTATCCACTTTCGGTCGGGTAATCAAAGTACTACCAAGAGGCAGCCCTAGCGCATGTCACAAGCCGCGCGGCTGTCAGTATGTTTCAAACACAGGGCGGGAGTGCATATACTGTAACTTAATATTTTTACTGTAATGTTACTAAAATCATAATTAAAGAATACATCACGTACATAATCTAAACCTCAATTCATTTATTAAATTGGACCTCTTCTAACGAATCACCCAATTATTTCTGTCTGTGCTTGCTTCTCTCTAGACGTTAGTAATTAAAATACAAGAGCACTCGGTTCAAGGGTAGACCTTTGCTAATAGAAGATAAGTACTATGGAAACGGATTCAGAGGTTTTAGTTACCGTAACTTAATTGTATAAATATATACTATTATAATAAAAATACACTATTGTTTTTGCTGCGCTAGAAGGAGGGTTATGTTTTCGATGGTGTCTATATATGTATGTATGCATGTATATGCAAGCCCTTTAAGCTGTATGGCTGCTTTAAGCGAATGAGATATCGTTAGATTTGTCTCGATAGCGCAAGTCACACTGGGCACATTAAGAAAACAAAATGGCGGCTTTTGAAGTGACAATTGTGAAGTTCTAATTTTTTTTCACCCATTTAAATCGAGTAGGGTATCAAAATGAAGGGCTTTAAATAGCCATTCAAGGAATATACACAATTTGATGTTTAAATTACAACGGTTCCTACAGTCGGGTTTTCTGTTTTTAGACAATTAACTACTTTGTAAATATCACAAAGCAATGTCTACCATCGCATAATGAAACGCGTAGCGCTACTTGGAAACTGGGATCGTATAGCACGGCGTAATGTCGTGTAGCACCACGTAGCATCGTGTAGCACGGCGTAGCATCGTAGACAGCTCATTACGTAGTATTGTATAGCACTGCGTAACATTGTGTAGCACGACGTAGCATTGTGTAGCACGGCATAATGTTGTGTAGCACCACGTAGCATCGTGTAGCACGGCGTAACGTCGTGTAGCACGACGTAACATCATGTAGCATGGCTTAACATCGTATAGTACGGCGTAACATCGTATAGCACGGCGTAGCATCGTATAGTACGGCATAACATCGTATAGCACGGCGTAGCATCGTAGACAGAGCATGGCGTAGCAACGTGTGACAGAAGTACCGTGGAGCGTAGAAAAAGAAACTGCGCTGCGAAGCATCTTGTTTATGTCGTGACGTTAACCGTTAATGTTAAGGCGTAGAAAAGTCCTGAATTAAAAACCAATAATTGGATAGTATTTTAATGGCCTGTTTTACCACTTTCTGAAGTACCGTGTAGGCTATCCATAATTTAACTGCAGATGAAGGAAGGAGAATCTGATAAGTTACTGATAGTTTCAGTTTTTTCGTTTACACCAATAACATAATTGCTTCGTAATTGTGCTGAGCCGACTATTTATTTGAGACAAAAAGCTAATATGCTACGTAAGGAACTCCAAGGAACAAATCTTTGCTATTTATAAACTTTTTTGTTTACGAAAGCTTCTTATTTGTAAGAGCAATGATTAATTAAGGCGCAAAACAATGGCAAGAAAATAGAAGAGGGGGAAACTCCTTGCGCATTAAGATAATTAAGACAGAATATTTTTATTTAAATGACCTAGGATCAGCGTTTTCTATGGAAAAGGTATGCTTCGGTACGAACAAGTTAGCCCTGAGATCTGTTCGTCGAGTGAGCAAGTATCAATATATTATTGAGAAAGATGTTGTCTATTTGAATTACATTTATTAACCCTTCGATCGTGGAAAAAATCCGGACGTGCCCCACAACAAGATGGCGCCCGGTCTTAACATCTTTATACACATAATGTTATATCTTTACATCGGAACCATATTTTATGTTTGTGTAAAAACTTCAACAGCTATGTTAAATTCGCTATCTATCAGGGGTTTGACAAAATTGCGCAATACAAACGCCGCGAGCACCGGTGCTCGCCTGGGGCTTGAAAGTTTAACTAATGAACTAATTAATATTACAATATTATAGTATAGCACCCCTACTAGTTCTAGATCCTTAGAGAAATCAGGAGGTGAGACACATCCTTTCTTTTATTCCTTAATATTTTAAAGAGGAGTTTGCAAGTTTGTTTGTGGTGGGTTATCTTTGAAGCTAGTAAACCTATTTCAAAAATTCTTATACCACTAGAGAGTTATATTAACCGAAATTGCAATTGGCAGATTTAAAATTTTCGTTTTAAAACTAATAAGTTAGTGAACTTTCAACGAATTGGGTACTTGGCAACTAATCCCTAAATACTTGTTTACTAAGTGAATATTTTGATTCCACCTAGAAAAAGGCACAGGTAAACGCCAGTTTGTTATTTTAACATTTTCTACGAGTCTCAAAGCGTTTATAACATAAAGTATACATTTTCACAAAGCAATGCTTTCGTTTTACTATCTATGCTTTGGCGTTATTCAGCTGTAGGGGGCTTATTCTGATGAATGAGCATTCCGCTATTTACAGGATGTTTTAAACCTTATCTTGTCAGGCGATAGTGTCAGTGCTCCACAAACGTTCTCTAAAAGTATTTAAATAGAATTTCAGTGCGACAGTGTACTGCGAGAGAATAAGATCAATTTCGGAACGAAAACGACCCTAAAAATATCCATATTTTCATGTACACTTTTACATTTATAATTTTATAAATGCAAAAGTGTGTCTGTCTGTGTGTCTGTATGTCAGTGTGTCTGTCCGCTTGTTTTTTCTTCAGAGTCAAACCGCTGAACAGATTTTTCTGAAATTTGGAATTGAGATGATCTTAGTTCCGAGATAAAAAGTATCCTATGTCCATTGACATAGGATACTTTTTATCTCGGAAAAATGTACGGTTTACGCGCGATAAACGAATATGCGCGCAATGAAGTTGCGGGCATAATCTAGTATCGGGATAAATTTAAACATCTGTTGAACAGTTGTTTTTAAATTTTTTTTTAATGAAGTGAGAGAAAAGTTGACGGACATGCAAAGAATCTGCCGTTATCCAGAGACACTTGTAATATCAGAAAAGCTGATGCGAGTGCGCTGCTCGCCTTTTACTCGCCAAAACACAGCGCATTAGCTTTCCAAGACTAAGTGGCTTATGTTATGTTAATACTTCTTATAGGAAGGATGGTCTTCCAAGTAAGTCTATGCCAAAAATCATGTTTATTTTTGGTTGATTCGTTAGGGCATGAAGGAAGGACCAACAAACACATTTTCCGATTTACAATTAATATTATGAATCGGAAAATGTGTTTGTGATTTTATTTGTTGCATAATGTGTTTATTTGTCCTTTATTGTTGTGATTGTCATCTTACATTTTTTAAACAAATTACGACTAAAGTAAATATAGAAACAGTGTTGACACTTCCGGCGTTTAGACATTTAAAGTAACAAAAGACGCTCGAGGCGCAGGGTTGTCACTTTTCACATTGATATTTTAAATTACCTGAGGTGAAATTATTTTTCGGCTGATTTTAGTCTTACAGCTCAGTCAGCGTTGATGGCCCGAGACACGGTATATAGAAAAGGGGTCCTTAGTTTAAATTAAATATACAATAAAGAAAAATCGACATCAATAAATGAGAACGTATACGTTATTATAACAAAATGAACTTTTCAGAACTTTGTTATAAAGCAATTTTCATGATGACGACTACATAGTAAGGGCCATGTTACAGTCATAAATATGCAGTAACTCGACCTACATGAGGTTGAAGGCGGGAAGTAAGCACGTCGAGCATACTCCTATGTAATTGAACGAAATGTGAGGGTAGGTGCGAAACACAGGGGTGCATTATAACCTCATTACCATGAGCTTGTTTGTCTATCGCACGCCGTCACCGTCGATTTTAAGATTTGTATGTTTAATATTCTAGCGTTCGCTCTAGCGGTCATGTCGTCGTTGATTTGTAGTGGCGTAGAGCAAAATGTGGCATTTTGTCTGGTTGAAATAAATTCGCTAAAGGTCACGGCGTGCATTGGTCAAACGGCGTCAGAAAGTAATTACGCAATTTGAACATATGTGCATTATGTATACAAAAGAATGGTACCATTGTATTGTGTGGTCATTTTGATAATAATAGTTATCTCTCTCTCCAACTAAGTGTAAGCCAAAAAATCAAGTCAATTCGTTGTTTCGTTAAAGCGTGAAGGTTAGACAAACAACACATACATTTTCAATATTAAAAGATATTATCGATGGAAAAACTATAGTGAATGAAAAAGGAAGGCTATTTTATGCTAGTCAACACATTTAATTAAGTCTATGCCCATTGGCCGCTTCGTTTGAGCGTGAAGGAATGACAAACGAACACACATTCCCATCTACAATATTAGTATAAATTCTCATAAAGGTATATAGAAAGGGACAGTATTTTAGAGTCATATATTAGTTCTATGTAAAGACGAGTGGACTGAAATACGTCTGTTAAACAAACAAGCTTCGGTCGGGGATATTTTGAGATCGCTCGTCGAAATAACGTCAACGCACCTGTGTGCCACTTATTACTGAAATGTCAAAGGGAATATCCATGATGTGGAGCATTTGGAAGATTTTTAGCGCAATTACTAGTTTTTCACGTAATTTAAGCAATCTTTGTGACTGAGGCCTTTATACTATGAAGTGGATAATCGAAAAAATAATCTTCTTATTTTAAATAATTTTTAATTTCTAAAAACTCAATTTCTTTAAAAACGAAAATTTTCAAATTATTAAAAATCTTGTATAGATATAATTTATTTTAATGCATTTTACATTTCGTACTCGTATGTTTAGTTATTGAACTTTTATTGTTGTTACTATTCAGAGTTATCAGTGTAAATGTTTAAGATTTTAATACTTATCTAGCAACGGAACCGAACCACTGGATACATCGTGCTAAAATTTGGTATAACGTTAGGCATGGGAACACTAGGAATAAAAATACGAAAATACTTCTTAACGTGACCCGCTAAAGCTAGTTTTGTTGAATTGGCCAGATAATTCAAAATATATAATATTATGTAATTAAACATTCACTATTTTTTTTTATTTAGATTGGAATTACTCAAATCAATTAATTAAATTATCATCTAAACATGACAAAATTAATTCTATTTTGTAAAATTTTCATTATTTCATAAATTAAACAAACAAAATTAAAAAAAACAGTTTTTTAAGTAATACAATACTATTTTTTTATAACTTGAATTTGATTATCCTTAATTGTAAAATAAAAGTTTTTTTTAGCTTTTTTGCCCACGGTTCGCTCGCGTGAAACACGGAAATCGCGTAAAAAACAACAACTAACGTTGTTACAGTGCATGATATGTATCAGAGATGGCGCTGTATGTCAAAAATCATTTTCCGTTTTGCTGCTTTTCTGTTGAAGTTTTTCCTGAAATGTCTTTGCTATAAACCTTACGGAGCCCGAAACATTTTCAACGAATGCAAAACCGTGGAGATAGATTCGTGCGTTCTGGAGATAAATCGTCAGGAAGGAAAACCCGACTTATTTTCACATAATATATGCTATGCTTTTGTGTTACACACTGTATGAGTCGTAGGTAATTTTAGCGAGTTTGGATTTAATTCAAGATACAGCCTGCTGTTCTTTGACTAAATTCACTATACGCCTACAAAGCCGGGCATAAAGCTCATTCCTTATATAGCTTATTTCCTTCACAAACACATTTTAACTTATTCAGTAAAGATTCAAAGGAGTTCATGGTTGGTTTTACAACGTAATCGAGGTGGCTCGGCCATTTGCACAGAACATTAGTGGGAGTTTATACAGTCGGTGCCTCTAAAGAGTTTTTAATAATGCTTTTATTGAGGGAGATTGCTGTTTTACGTTTAGATTCAAATGTTATGTTAAGTTGGACAAGATACTTGATTTCTTGCGCGAGTCCAACTCGGACTTGACCGGTTTTAGAGCCGGTTAGCGGGCTTGGACAATTAGCAAGCGATTATGGTAAACGCCAATGTTCTTGTATAGAATTATTAACATAGTCGATAGAAAAGTTACGTGATTTAGTCGTAAGAAATGTTAAGGTAAGCGTAGCGTAAATTAGAATTATTCGAAGCGTATGCCACCTGTCTGTATATACGTCGACCACTGTGGCTCATACTTAAAGAAACACACTTTTCTTGCACTTTTTCTACTATATTTTCTTAGATTTTAAAAAGGTATAATAAATACACGACCGGTTTCGACAAAGTCATCATCAGCTTGTCTAAGATGTACCGTCGACATATGTCACTTTTATCTCACTCTCGAGCGTGAATATTTTATCGATATTAACATACATATCTTTTTAAATTAAGCGATGGATACTAGTGATAAGCTTACTCGAAATGTCCCCTATCCTTTTCCTTTGAGTTTTCCTCGCCTTCCGCTCTTCATAACTCCAAAAAATAATTAAAATTAGGGACAGACATCGCAGGCGTGTTTCTTTACCTTATAAACCGTAAACGACAAAACACAGATTTAAACTATTTAATACGTGACGAATACAAAATTAAACGTGTAGACAAAATTTTGTCGACGGTACATCTTAGGCCTACTGGTGTTGTGCTTCATAACAAAATCATATTTGCAACACTATCTGCTGACACTGGTGTCTTTGGTGTATAACATGGAGTATGTCCATAGATGTAAAAATTAATTAAAAATGTTTAGTCTGTGCTGACCATTTCCTCGTTTTATTATATCTGGCTACTATCAGTAACTTTGTTGTCGTGAGTAATTTTGTTGGCTGACGGTGGTCTAAAAGAGAATACAGTTACCCCGAGATTAGAGGCTAAACAAATATGCCTTATCATTTATTGAAAGTTATGTAGATGGGGTATCTATCTAAAGTAAATGCGACCGAAACTCTAGCTAGTACTTGTTGTACGTAGGGTGTAACAAAATTAAATGATAATACCTTCACTTTAATCTTTAGTGAACGTTTAAGCGACACACAAACCCTAAAGTATTTTCACTTACACTATTCACTTTTGTATAGGAGCCATACCATAGCAATATTTATATATAATATACAGGAAAACATTCTCCTTTTATGGAATGTTGAAAGAATGGTTGTCGCAAGCTTTTGTGAGGGCTATTTTGTAATCAACACAAATAAAGAAGGAAAAACATAATGTTTGAAATGAAATGAATGTTATATAATTCAATAACTGTCCAACTTACTCGTCCCAGAGCTATGTGACCATTGTTTTTCAGCAGGATATCACTTAACTTCGCAAACACTACAGGATAGTAGTCCTTCATCAGAGCTTCGTGTTTCTCCTTTTTTCTTGCCTCATCGGTTTCGTAAAATACGCCCGTAACCTCTGAATACAAAAGAAACAGTTTAGTGAAGTAAAATTTATTAGCCTAATAAATTTCTCATCTCGTGCAGTTTCGATTCGCATGCCTTCGTTGCATGTGTGCGCAATTTTAATGCCATGATCGTGCAATGGTCGCGACGCACACACGCATAGGACACGACTGAGGCAAGTCCTGCGGGCGAAATATTCGAAAGTTGTGATTCTTACAATACATGTCACTGTCAGAGCTCTAGATTGTGCTAGCACTTTGCAGTAGGTACGCATACATATTAATTTGTTGATTTCTTTATCCACAGGTACGAACTAGCATTAATTAAAATTTTTGCACGTATACCAACTATTAATAGCGGACCTGATGGACTTTGACCAGCTGGTAACTCGCCAGTTGCCACACATCGCATACCTTGTGGGAACATGATGTGCACGCCGTTGTTATTAGGAGTATAGGTCACTTTATTTCTGCCCCATGTACCTACGAAATTCACTGCCTCCCTAGGAGGCTATGACGCTGCCGCTTTCCCAGAACGATGTTTCCCATAGGACATGGACTACAACGCAACGCCTGTTTATAAATCCAATCCTGCTTGGAAGTAGGACCTTCAGAGTCCGGCCCAAATTATAAGATTAGCAAGTAGCTGATTTCTTCTCTATGGGTGTGTATGTCGTATGTGGGATTTTTTGATAATCTGAATCCATGATATAGTCGTTAGAACTAAGATGTTTACCAGAGGTTAGAAAAGGGAAAGAGGTGCTTACTCATCCTGATATCGGTAACAAAGTCCATGTTTTGATCAATCTCGAAGTCTTCTTCAACATTCTTCCCAGCTAGTCCGTGTTTGTGCCCCAGGTACCGCCCAATAGCCAAACTCTGTGCGTACTGCTTGCCGTTTATCTCCAGAACTGGCATTGAGCCAAAAGGCATTTCTGGAAAGAAATACTAATATTGTATAACACAAGGTAGATAGATATTATTTGTATAAAAACATCATTTGTATAAAAGTAATTTGTTTTGACGGCAGAACTATACTCAGACTGTTTTCAAGATTAATCAAACTAGTTATTGCCGCGAACCCACACCTCACAAAAGCAATTTAACATATTATTTTGCTTATTAAGTTAAAAACTATTGTTAACCACAAGTTTAAACATTCTACAGAAAGATCCTCAAGTTTTCGCGTTACAAACGTATGTACACTGTATAAACCTCGCTCACCCCGTTCGCTCAATCCAAAATTGCAATTATTAAGATTAATAAAACGCTAGGGTTATCTCATAATTTGTCACAAATTCACATTTGTACGTAAGTTATGATTTATGAATGAAAAAATCGTCCTTTTGTGGTGTAAATCAAAATTTTATGAATTCTTGATTAACACTAGACAATTTTTATTCTTCTGCTCCTTCGTTATGTTATGTTCATAATCAATTAAATCACTTCGGTCTATGATTTTCATTAACTAATCTTGCTTTTCTTAACTTCTCAACTTACTTTCTTTCAATGCCGGCCAGTCTTCCTTCTTGACTCTTATATCTTCAAAGTCAACATCGAGGTGTGTAAGCAGCAGACGGATGGGTTCTGCCAGACCCTTGATGTCAAAGTAGTAAAGTTTCACCATGTTGGATTACCTGAAAAATATATTTTAATGTCAATAACAAGAAACGTTTCTTGTGATTAAAAAACCAATTGCCGATTAAAAAATTACAGGTTCGGAAACACTCTTTTCATTTTTTTTTCTTATGCGACGACGACGACCTCTGTGGCTCAGTTGGTGGGCGCGTTGGTAGATAAGCCGGGGGTCGCGGGTTAGAATCCCGCCGACGGAGCAAGTTTTTCAATGTTCCTGGGTCTTGGATGTGTATTAA
>JAOTAV010010736.1:0-27188 GCA_026546445.1 Cyclargus thomasi | reverse complement strand
AATTACTAATTAGTAATAAGGCCGCCATTGTGTTATACTTGTGTTTTAAAAATGTTTGTAAAATTGTCATTCTATGTATGCACAATAAAGAATATTTATTATTATTTATTTATTACTATAAGTCTTAGGAAAATCAGTTGACGGATCTACGTCATTTTGTCGGAATATGTCAATTCCATACAAGTCATGAACCGTCGGCTGGGTTTGACATAACCCGGCCCAATTATTTAGATCCACAATCTTAATCTCTCTCAACTTCTCTGATTGTATATTACAATTGGACACTTTTGATCCCAGAATATGTACAATTCACGCACGTTAAGCAAAGTTTAGTAAAACTCAGTTATGGATATCGTCTAGCTATGATATAATGGGTTTCTTGGCAACGGCTTAGCGGCGTATTTCTATAAAACTTTCTACGTAGAAAAATTACTTAATTTCATACAAATTCTAGAAACCTCAGCCGAGAAACCGATATTTAAATGTCCCTCGTTGAAAGTATAAGTTTTAATTAAATAATCATTACAATATTATTGTACAATTATAAAGCTATTAAGATAACATTTTCGTAGCCTCTGCGGTTAAATTGCTTAACATAAAATTAGTATGATACGAAGAATTTATCTCCGAGCGTCCTCATGCGTAAATTTTTATTGTTTATTCAAATATTCCGAAGCCATGTCTCTTGGGCCGTTTGTTTCCTCATCATAATGGAATTACGAGCCTAATAATGTTTGTATATGACCACAGACCTTAGAAATATAGACAGTCACAAACAACGGTAAACAATTAACTTATTATGTTTTGATACAGCTATAGTCTGGCTACTATAAATTGATCCTAGCATTTGTTTTTACTAGCAACATTATTTTGCAACAGTCTTTTGTTTACGGTTAAAATTGTACTACAATTGGATTTCATGATTTTGATACCTGATCATGATTATTATTACGTTTATGATCTTTTGGTTTCTTATGTAAGATGTAAGATGCTAGCTAGCTTTATTTGTGGTTTGTTTTTATAAATTGGAACGTTTATAAGTCACTTAAAGTTATTATTATTACGTCTTTAATAATTGAAGCTAATTAATTTTTTTGTACGAAATTTAGTGCCTCGATTTATGACTATACAAGTATACTAGTGTGTCTGCCTGACACCTCTTCACACCCAAATGGCCGAACCGATTTTGCTGCGTATAGAGATAATTTGAGTTATTTGTCGCCGTCTTTGGTTGTAAGGGGAAAGACATAAGATATTTTAATCCAGAAAAAATGTTCGGCTTCGCGCGTTAAACGAATTTTCTAGCAGCGAAGTTGCGGGCAATATCTATTACTAGTTTTGTTACGATTCAGATATTCTATCTTCAATTTAACACCACAAAGCCGTACCATGAAAGTTTTTCCCTTCTATATAATTCTAAGATCTATGGTCAATTCCTGTGGGTGATAATTAGGCAGGTAGTAACGTTCAAAGGGTTTCTGTCTCGAGTCGTGTTAAGGACAGTCATCAGTATTTCATTACAACATTACCCTTATATGACTATATGGATCATTGAGGACGTACCCTAATTAGTGAATACTTCACAACAGATCTGGATAATTATTTGAAGCTTCTTAACCAATATAACGTTTGAAAAGTAATTTATTTTATTTGTCTTTAACTGTACTTGATTGTCTCAATATATATAACATGACCACTAAAAATATCGTAGAACTTTGATTTTTAAAATAAGTATTAAGCAAAACCTTTAAGACACAACTATTTTCTTTCTAAATTATTCCTATCCACACTAATAGTATGAATTCGAAAGTGTGTCTGTCTGTCTGTTACCTCTTCACG
Organism: Cyclargus thomasi; assembly: GCA_026546445.1. Classification (NCBI taxonomy): domain Eukaryota; kingdom Metazoa; phylum Arthropoda; class Insecta; order Lepidoptera; family Lycaenidae; genus Cyclargus; species Cyclargus thomasi. Next base: position 25,349 of record JAOTAV010010736.1, on the reverse strand, counting down.
CCCCAACCACAGAACCTATTTCGCTGAAATAGGCCCGGGAGAAGGACATAATATATATAGACTTTTTGTCCCCCAAAAATACGGTATTTTTGGCGCAACGGAGTAATCTAGTTTTATTTTTATTTTAAGTTATATGATAATACGCCGTAACCTGGCTTTAGAGGTTATTGGCTACGGTCAATGAACTTGTCACATTTAATTGTTTTCTAGATAAACTACAATTGACAATGAATCATAATATTCCAAGTTTTTTTCATCAATAATTCCGAATCAAAAAAATGGAAAGCATCATATAAGAATGACAATGAAACTTATAGAAGAATTAATAAGTAACAAGAGGTTTTCCGATGAATGCGATTAATAAGTAACAAGAGGTTTTCCGATGAATGCGAGCATTTTTCATATAGCTTTAGACTAGACAGGTCAATGTCCGCGCCACCTTAATTCATTTTGACAGTAGTATAAATAGCGGTATCATAAAGCGCGTATATTTATTTAGCCCTGTCACCCTCCCCCGAAGGCCTGAGGTTTCTGTAGGGAGTCAAAATTAGCCGAATATTCGGTAAAATAGTCCGTTTTAGAACTATAAGCATATTTTGTAAACAGTATTGCCTCATAAATAGCCTTAAATAAATCTATATATTCGGGAGCAGAAATCTTTGAACTCCTTTTTACGAAAGACGAGAAGATGTAAAAGCATGAAATTTCTCTTAATTGTAGTTGATATGAAGGTAGAGCGTGGAATACCAATATTAGGTTAAAATATGCTTTAATCTTGCATTTTTTTAATAAATAAAACGCTACGCATCATATATAAAACGATACGCACTACATAATTTTGACGTGACACGAAATACTCTTTTATTTATGGTTGAATTCTGAGATTTTTTATTAATAAAATTTAATGGCCTGGCAACGAGATCTTTATGCCAAATTGAAGTCTGTGATTGTTTGAGAAATGAGAATATATTATATTTGTATAGCTCGTCAACACGATAGATTCAAATATTTATGATCGAATTTCGACCACAGGGCGACCTCCAGTCACATTAAAATTCCTTCCTTCCTACACCATTTTCAAGTGTGTGAACTACGGACACTTCAAATCGTGTAGAAAAGGAGGAAAGTAAACAGATTAAGTTGTAGGCGCTTTAAAACATTTTAATACCATGAGTTTATTCAGGGAAAAACTTGTAACTCAATATTTTATTGAATATTTGCACGTCAGCGCAATAGTTCAGCACACAAATAGCATATTTATAGCAAGCCAGCACTGATTGAGCGATGGCTGTAGCTTGTAGCTCGGCACAATAACAGCATACTAGTCGTTTAATTATGAGCCTATGTAAAATCTTTTTACCGAAAATTTTGTCCAGTATTTGCCATCCCTTGCAATTTGTCAGAACGTCAACACAATAGTCAGCACACAAATAGCATATTTATAGCAAGCCAATACTGATTGAGCGATGCTTGTAGCCTGTAGCTTGGCACAATAACAGTATACTAGTGGTTTAATTTTGAGCCTATAAAATAACTTTTACCGAACATTTTGTCCATTATTTGACATCCCTTGCTATTTGTCAGCACGTCAGCACAACAGTCAGCACACAAATAGCATATTTATCGCAAGCCAGCGCTAATTGAGCGATGCGCGACGCTCAGTAATCCGGCACAGAATTTTAAGCCGTGTTAACTCTTAATGATTCCATTGATTTTCGGCCGTGTCTTTTATGATGCGGTGGCAACGGACACGAATTTTTTAAATCACTCAATACATTTTATTTAAAGTTCGCATTCGGTGTACTGAGTATTTTCTGGTGATTTCGCTGCTTTGTACTTTCAAATTCTTTTAAATTGCCTGACTGGTATGAAAAATTACAAATACTGCTGCATTAAGTACAAAAGGGAGGGAAGTACTTAATAATATATTACTGTGTGTTTAAGTTAGCTATATAAGATGAATATTTTTATTGAATATGAAAGATATTATGGAGCTTGCTGGAAACTGGTGCAGTCGCTTCTAGCCACTTATCTACGGGAAATTAGAGTTTCTGCAATTTTCTCGGATGGAATAATTTTCCAGGCAGGCTTAAAATATAATTTGAATGTAATAAAAGTACGATTCGGTTTTGCTGGATGGTTTTAGAAATGATTTCACGTTAACGTTTCTGAACTCTTCGGGTATTTTTTGTTTAAACTGTTCTTTAATCAGAGCAGTGTGAGGTAAGCATGATTAAGGTGCTAAGTTTCTAAGCTTTATTATTGTCATAAGCAACATCTTACCAATAAGTGCTAAACTCATTATTTTTCGAGGGACCACTTCATTTACTCGTATATTATATTTTGACCAAATGTTAATATTATGTCTTTTACAGCCGGCCTAAAAAGGTTACTTCCCAATATCGTTAACAGTAGTTCATTTTGTAATTTTTTCTGATAAATAACTACTAATTTTGCAAAACAGTGATTTAAAATCAATTTAGATGGATTTTATAAAAGCTAGCTTATAATAAATAGGATTTAATTTGAATTTTAACTGTCTCAAAATATAGGCTGAAAAAAAAGTTTCAGTTAGTCTCTACAACGGGATTACCGTAAAGTCTCACGATTAAATTGTGTTTAGCAAAACTGATCTAAGTTTGCGCTTAACAAGAAAGCGCTTGTCCATACTTTGCTAAGTCTTCACGGGGTTAAGATTTCTTCCGTCGTGGGAAACCTTTGTTTCTATTAAGGAGGTTATTATGAGCTTTTCCTATATAAATTTTATTTATTTTATAATAAACTAGCTCTTGCCCACGTGTATTGAGGACATTCAAAAACGCTTTTGCTCACGGAAGTAAAAAATTTTTTTCTTTAAATTAAGTTTTTCCTTGATCGCTATTCTATCGCGCATTTGCATCAACACACTTCCAAAGCGGTCCCTAGATGTGATTCAGTATAAGTAAGTCGTAGCGTCTGTAGCCTTTCTCTGTAAGTCCTTTTTCTGTAAGGCCGTGGCATTGCTCAGTCGAGCCGGCCCATTCGTGCCGAAGTATGTCTCTCCCACGGCAATAAGCATCCGCAATATGTACTTGAGATCGGAAAATGTCTCGATGTCTCAAATCGAACCTGCATCCATTTGAGTGCGAACTAAAGGTCTTACCCGCTAGGCTACGAATGCTCTAAAAAACGCTTCTACTCCCTGTCTACTCTCCCCTATCACGTGACATATCCGAGTATGCTAGGAGTGCTAGAATCCATATAGAATAAACTTGATCATGTATTAAACTATATGCAAATAGTTCGTACCATGGCACTGTCCGCGTACATCGTCCGAGTAATCCCCAGAATACGTAAGCTAAAAATCCTCTTAAATTTATATCCAGTTAGGCTGTGCTCATTACTGGTGTATTTTAGGGCTTATCTCTAGCGAAGTGCCCTAATAGCAGGCTGACGCGGTTCGCTGCACTAAATACGCGCTTAATTATACTATCGCTACCTAACATGGTGAAATACTCAATTACAGACACTTTTAAGTTTATCACACTTTCTCACTCTATATTTCACAGAAAGACCAGGCTTTATTGAGATAATAATAAACTTTGTATTGTGCTATTAACGTTGTCTATGAGCAACTGTAAATGTAAAATAAACTTGTTTAGTATCAAATATACATACATATTTAAATGAAAAAAATGGCGTGATACGACGTTGTGCTGTTTCGTCCAGTAAGTGAGTTTACCGGTGGTCCAACTAATCACCCTTTTTTCCTTCCTCATAAAGGCCGGCAACGCATTTGCGACTCTTCGGATGTCACGAGTGGTCATGGGCGACGGCAGTTGCGTTCCATCAGGTAACTCGTCTGTTTACTTGCCTCCCCCAAAAAATATCACAAAAACCTAGATAAGCAGTAGCATGCCAAGCCAAGTTCAAGTATAACAGGACTTGCGATCCTCGCCGTGTAACATAAATAATGTTACAAGTTAACATAAATAATTTTATCCATACATATTATACTTACTATTCTATATCTATACATATAATGAAGCAGTAAAATTTGAGTAGTTGAAATATAATGAAGCAGTACATTAAACATTTTTACAAAATAATTAATGTGGGGGTGCTAAGGAACAGTAATAGAACACATATCAAAAAGTTGTCTGTTTATCTGTTTATTTGTTTGTACGCGCTAATCTCAGGAACTACTTACTGGACGGATTAGAATAAATATTTTTTGTTTAATAGCTATTAGATCGTTTTTTATTTATGTTTATCATTTACCATTCATTTACCACGGTTTTCATGCATGTAGAACCGTAGGCAGCAGCTGGTAACGACTAAAAGATAATATGGAAATAAGTCTAATATTTTGGCAATATAAATAAAATAAACAATGCATATTCTGAAAACTAACATTAACTAACGTTTAGACTGTTGTTGTCTGTTTTTAGACTTTGAACTAACACTAATGAACGTTTTCTAACTATTTGTGTAGGTTACTGTAAGAAGCAAGTTAGGTTGATAAAAAATCGAAATGCAAGAATTACAGTATTTTTTTAATAATGAATAAAATGCCAAACGGTTCATATAAGTAATATGAACCGTTTGGCACTGAAGCATTAGTCAAGTGTAGAGCTGAGCGTTTGCATAGGGTCATTCGGTTTTGTCGGCGAAAAACTTTTAGTAAATGAGGCTTATTTAGTAGCTTAGGAACTCAATTATTCACTGCACTAGAAATAAATCAGTCACTACAGAGACAGAGAGAGAGAAATTAGTTTTAAGTGCTAATTTTAGTTTCAAATACTAAAATAAGTATTGATCTAATAGTTTATAATAAATCTACCAGATCTGTATTCAAAATCGTTAGTGATGCATATAAGTAAATAGTTTTTTACCGATTACCATATCCATAGGTCAGTTCAATCCATTATGATAGGATCACGAGACATAGAAACATGTATAAAGTGTATGAAAAAACAAGTTACCGCAACATTTTATGTATTTGTAAATGAGTGTTGCTAACAATATCAGTTTTTATTTGTGTATATTTTGTGTGTGTACTAGTAAAATATTATTAAATAATATTGTGTAATTTTACATTTTCCTTCCTTTTCATCCGTATTATTTTTTTAAATTCAATATAAGCAAATAAAAAGCTATTTTCTTAATTACAATTAGTACAGATTACAAAAACTCGGCAAATAAATTTAAAAAATTATATTTTATATATTATATATAATTTTTTTAATTTATTTGCCCCACCACCAAGATTACAAAATTTCGTTCCGCGTACAATAAGAGAGTTTTTCAGTAAGTGACTGATAGAACACTTCACCTTAACTAACGCACTTATTTATAAACCTATATATTCCTTTTTGACCTATTATTAATATTACCATAGAGGAATTATATAAAATAATTGGCCTATGATATTACTATTTACTTATATAAAATATAACATATTTTAAAGATATACTCGTATATTTTCTCCCGAATAGCAGCAATAGGTTATGTTTGCTATTCGGGAGAAAATATATATCTCAATTTTTTATTAATAATTGCTCCAGGTTTGGAGCAATTATTATTATGCTAACTATGCTAAAAATGATAAAGATAAGATACAAGAAATGAATAGTTCAAGTATAATAAGAATAGGTTTTTTTAGATTAAGGGTGTTATACCATATATTGTTGTGTGTCAGAAGTAAGTTTGCTATGTTATGTCTATCTAATAGTGAAAACCTATTATTGGCTTTCTCCTGCATGTATAGATTATATACTTTTTAATTATAAGCTGTTGGTTTTCCGAAACAAATAAATAAATAAATAAAAAAAACCAATCAAGGCGATTACTTCTAATGCGTTTCTTTCGCACCTCACTCTAAAGGTTGAATTATAAAATATCAAAAGAATGTGTATATTCAATCTGAGCCTAAGCCAAAGCCTCTTAGGCCAGGTTCAGATCTATCTTTATGCTTTGAGAAGGCTGAGGCTCACACTTGAATAATTCTAGAGCCGTCGGCTTTACCGATACTATGGCTAAAGCTTGTTCATTGTAAAATATTGCTTTCCACTTCTAAATGCAGCTTGGTGATAATTTTGTGTTTTGTTGGGTTTTATTAAATGTTAACTTTTGCTAAACTTATTGTACTCGTATATTAAAACTGATTATTACAATACTATAGGAATGATTAAAACGGAAATACTTAAAGATGCCATGATTTTTTATGTTCAAAAGAATGTTTATATTATTTTTTAATTATCATATATGATATTTTATCTTTAACAACTTTTTGAGATACTCAATAAATAAAACCAAGGGTCGCCCTGTGGTCGTAATTTGACCATAAATATTTAAAATATCAAGTTTTAGTGAAGAGGTTTAAAAATATATGATCTATTCTTAATTTAATCAAAAACTTTAATTTGGCAGAAAGGTCTCGTTACCAGGCCATTGAATTTTATTAAAAAAACACTAGAATATTTCGTGTATGATTATCGTGTCATGTTAATATTATAGTGTGCGTAGCGTTTCATTTATTAAAAAAAAATAAGATTAAAGCATATTTTAAAATAATATTTTATAACATATATTCTATATCAACTATACACTGATAGTAAGTGGATAAAGTTTGTAATAACTTTTTATGAAAAAAATAAAATCTCAATTTTCTTGTAATGTGCCGCCTCATTATTTAGCTCTACATAAAATCCATATTTCGTGATTTAAAATAATAATTATAATATTTTTAAGATAAAACAATTATGTTGAACCCTTTTTACAGTTGTACAAAATAATGAAATTGTTTCAAAGTAGTAACTTCATCCACATAAGCCTTCGATTATCCTATTATGTATGTAAACCCGAACTAATTTCGTCTATCACATCAGTGATTCTTGGATCAACCATAAGCGTTAAGCGTTGACTTAATACGAATTGTGACAAATAGACAAACACGGACACACACACACGGTCTTAGTAATAGGGTCCCGTTTTTGCTCTTTGGGTCCGGAACCCTTAAATATTTAAATTAAGAATTTTATTGAAAATTTCAAACTACATGTCTTTTACTTTCCGACACCATATTTTTTAGTTTATGTTTCAATAGTAGAGGCCCACGAGCTCTATTCCTCGGAAATTCACTACGGTTAGGTTAGCGACTAACCTAATCTTACTCATTTTGAGGAGACACTTAGGTTAGCTGCTAAACTAACCTCAGTGTCTTCTCAAAACGAGTGAGGTTAGATTAGCCGTTAACCTAGCCCAAGTGTCTCCTCAATATAAATACGCTTAGGTTAGCCGTTAACCTAACCTAAGACTCTCCTCAAAATGAGTGAGGTTTTTGCCGTGAGATAGCCATGCTTTCGCACGAATGGGCCGGCTAGAGTGGAGTGTTACCACGGCCTCACAGAAAAGTGGCGTGAAACGTCGTTGAGCTGCGTGTCGTTTAGTGTGTGAGTTTACCGGTAGCCAAACTTCCCTAATCCCTTATCTCTATTCCCTCTTTAAAAAGGCCGGCAATGCACTGAGGACTCTTCGGATGTCGCGAATGTCCAATGTCCATTGGCGACGGCAGTTGCTTACCATCAGGTAACCCGTCTGCTCACTTACCCCCTAAATATAATAAAAAAGAGGTGATCATGGTACTGATCATGTTTACAATTATTAAATGTTGAAGAGTAGGGGTACTGTTGGGAGTATAATGTATTTCAATAAACTTAGGAAAGTATTAAATAATATTTGTTCCTAAGCAGGGTTTTTTAATCTTCATAATTTTGAATTCGGTACTAGCTAATTTGATCATGACTTAAATTGACATTTTTGCGACTGGTGTCGACTTCACAATTATAAGGATTGTGTCCAGAATTAGTTGATTGTCATATTATTATTAGCACAACTCAATATGTTGACGTAAATATGAAACCTTCTGAATATTGGAAATATTGTTTAATAGTACACAAATCAACCATGATGTATCGAAGCATTTTCTATCAAAATATAATATCGGCAATGATGAGAGATTGATGTTATAGTATAAATATCATAGAGTTAACAAGCCGTATTCTAAAATAAAATAATAGTAAAGAAAATTAAGCTAGATCTTACTAATATCACCTTATATATAGACGCTGTTAAGCATTTGTGTGTTATCTAACAAAAATGCGATTTTAAGAGTAGATTTATTGAATCTTAAGGAATAATATTATAAATTCACAGTTTAAAATCTGATTGTTGGATAACACACAAATTTAACACGCAAAACAGCGTCCATATATCATCGAAATATTTAAAAATAAAAATGTTGAATTTATCCTAAATACATCATTTCACATATCAGCAAAGTTAGTAGACCCTGTAGTAGTACCTAAAGATACAATTAGATTTATTACTGTGTACTATTTATACTGTGTAGATGTGAAGGTGGCTAGCCCGTTCATTAAATATAATGAGCTGTAATGGAGTAACGTTGTTTAAAAGGTTTATGCGTAATTGAATATGAGTTCAGGTTTTTACATCTTTTATGAATTTTTATATATTATTGATTTAACTGTCATTCGCTATGTGGAGGCATTTTATAAAGAAACTGATAAACTAATAAAAACGATTACTTTGGTCGTATTCAAATAATACTTGGACTATGTATTACCCGGAGCTGCGCTTACGATAAGAAATATTAATATAAACTTTCAACCCCACATGAAATTCTTTCTTATCGAATGACTACTTTATAAAATCTACTGTTAAGTTTCAGATTTCCATCTACTGGTATACGTTAATAGATCACTGTGTCAGGCCGACAGTCAGTCAACTCCCTTTGAATTTTATATATTTAAATGGATTAAACTATAAATAACATTGCTACAAATCTCGGACTTTCTTTTTACAAATTTTAGAAAATCAACTTCGTAAACCTGACTTAAATTCCAGTGTAAAAACAAAAAAACCCTATAAAATTTTACTTCAAGTAAGGTCAGTGTAAAAACTTACAATTTATAAACTGACCTAAATACGAGCCCTTGCAGAATTGTTCCAGCAGTCGTTTTGAATACTTTAAGCGGAAAGTGCGACGTTATGCCGGTCCATAACGCTGGGCCATCATTACGAGAATTACAAGAGCGAGTCCGACTAGCCCTAAACTGCATAATGAACATTTAGCTTCAGTCAGTTGCGGTGCCAAATGATAGACCTGTATCTAAACGTTTTGTTGGCTTATTTGGAAATCGTTGTGGGTATATCATGACGATCTTTGTGGCTTAGTTAGTAAGCGCGTTGGTAGCTTAAGCCGGGGGTCGCAGTAAAAAGTTTTTTAATGCTCCTGGGTCTTGGATGTGTATTAAATATGTGTATCATATAATAAGGATCTTTAATATGTGTATTCCATTAAAAATAATTAAATATATTTCCGTTGTCTGGTACCTGTAACACAAGTCCCTCGGGTACTCAACACGGGGCCAGACTGACGTGGTGTGAAGCGTCCATAAATATTTATTTATTTATTAGTGCCTTTTCACATGCACATGTCTGTGGCATGGTCGCCATACTGTGAAAAGTAATGTATGAGCAAAATTCAAAGTTTTTATATGGCGCGGTGACCGTGCTTACATAAATATTACCGTCTCAGTAATATGTAGATTTATAGAGCCGTTTTCACATGAACATGGGTGCATGGGTGGAAGCTCCTAGTGCTTAGAATGATTTCGTATATGTACAATAATCGAGTGTCGAAAAAATGCAACAAATATATTTTCGATGATTGGAACAGAATTTTTCTCTACATTATTAATTTTTTCATTATGAAAGTGCAAAATTACAATGCGGGATGATACGTGTAAAACAAAATTTATTGAATGCAATCTGTTTCTTTCAAAACGTCATTTAGTATGAACTTTGTATGCAGCTTAGATACTTTGACGTCACAACCAATATTCGATCTCTCTTTCTAACTGACTACTTTAAACTTAGTTGTTTTCAATTTTATCAAAAAAAAAATGATTGGACTACATCGTTTCACAATAACGATTATTAGATATTTTATTTTAAGAAATAAAAAAAATCATGCAAAATCCCTATTCTCGCTGACAATAATTTGGTTTAGATCACTAAAATTTACAATAAATTTTATTTGTGTTGGTTGAGTCTGATGTGATGAGTTTGTAATTTTATGTGATATAAAATTACAAACTATCAGACTCAACCGATTTTGTCCGTCACCATATTTTAACGAATATTTTAACAAATATAATACATTTTTCAATACGCAACTATAGATAATAGAGTTAGTTTTTCTAAGGGCATATTTCACCGCTTACTGTTAAAGTTTCTGTTAGGTTATTCATAACTTTTTTGACAGATTCTCCATACAAAATCTGTCTAATAAAGTTGCATCTGTCAAATAAATAGACTATCTGTAAGCGGTGAAATAGGCCCTTATGCAGATAAAAAACGCTAGATAAATCTATTGAGAGTTGTCTAAATGTGTTGATGATGAATGTCCCTGTAATGTGATACTTAATGCAGCATAATGTTCGATAGCACTTGAGCGTCTCTGGGGCTACATACATTGACGATTACGATTAATGAGAGAGCGCTGTTCGTGTAACTTCGTTCGGAAAAAATAACTTGTCGAGTAAAACAAGTTTTTTTTTTCTTTTCGAGGTTTAAACATTGATACTTACAATTTTTACTCGACTGCGTCAGAAGATGGGTTACGTCTTTCGAGAGTATGTATTTATAATTGTTTTCGCCCATTTAGGTCCAGTGGGGTGTCAAAATAGCTATTCTGGAAATATACATAACTTGATGTTCAAATTGCAATGGTTCCTGCAGAGGGGTTTTTTGTTTTTGAACATTTAGCCTATTAGCTTTCAAGTTTAAGTCCTAATCTACCCAAAAATGTGTTACTATATGGATAATTTGAAAAACATGTATAAACTTTAAAATTAAAAAACTCTTATGAAGCTGCGCTTTTCTGCTAGTATTTTAAGAGGAATTGAAATAACCTTTTTACACTTAAACTACAGAACAGCTTTTTGTTAGAATTCCGCCGACTGTTCTGTCTGTTAGATTCTCGCACGATAAATTTATTATAGTGCGAGTTATCATTATAATTTGCAGTGTAATCAAGTACCCATTTCCCATCAATCCATCCAGCGCTGGAAGTAGTTTGGAGTAATTTCAATAGCGACCGTTTAGAGTGGAGCTATAGGATCTATTTTTGGTGAGGATTTTTTTTACATCAAATAGAAGCATTTGAGGGGGTAAGAGTTAAAAAAAATTAAACTTTTTTTTTTTGAAGCACCCTAACTTATAACCTTTTTTTTATTGCAAGCGTTACATATAATTTTGCGCGTTAATATTTTGTTACAATTATAATTAAATTACTAGTTTTGTCGGTAAAATCTGGTTACAGAAAGTGCGGTCGCATTATGGAAATATACGCTGTGTTCGCAAATAAAATGGAGCTTTCGGTCTCTCATAAATGTTATTAAATAAAAATCAACTGTAACACTTTGCAGGTGAACTACAATTACCTTTTAAGTGCTGGATTAAAAAGTATTGAGCGATAAAAACTGGCGATATTATTTTAACGTAATTTGGCATCTATACCTTTTAAGTTAAGGTTACCAATATATACTCATATTGTATATGCGAAGGAGCGTGTATGTTACCTTTTTGTACGTAACCGAGAATTTGGTATGGAAATACTATGCCCTCCTAAGATTTCCGTCGGAGAAATGTATTTTGGCACAAAGTTGCAGGCGTTATCTAATTTTGCAGAAAATGAAGTGACGAAAGCGACGATGCATCTTAGTCAACTTTGTGTTTACTACCTAAGCATTAATTCAACATTTTTAGGAGGTTGTTGCCATCAAAAATGAAGACATAAGTCTCATAAGTATGAAGGAAGAAGCAAATAGCTAACATTTTAAAGGCTTCGAGTAAAATGTCAGTTCTTCGTATAAAGTTTTAAATATCTAATTTAGCGATTTTATTATCTAGCTATACATTAAATCTACATCATTTTATTTCCCAATTATTTGTAAATCCAGCAAATTTTAAAATATTAGTTACCCACTTCTTCCACTTAAGTTTTTTTATTATGTAATCACAAAACATCGATTTTAAGGTTTACTACTATGTTGGTTGAGACTTGAAATAAGAAAGCCTTAAAAATAATACAGATGAGTCCAAAATATTTACGTCGTGTTCATGTTGCTTAGTATTAGACAGCTGTACAACTAATGTGATTATTTTGAATTCCGACGCGGTCACAATATTTATGTATAATGCATGACTGACTTTCATTTAATTACGTCGCTGGACCTACAGCGGTTTTCAAGCTTATCAATCGCTGCGAAAAGTATGAAAAAAAATATTATAGATTTAGTAAATGCTTAGCACAATCGCAGCATTTACGTAGTACTGGCGTAGCTCCTGCGTAGCACTCGTGTAGGGCTCTCTTGTCTAGCTTACGCGTAGCTTGAGTGTAGCACTAGTATACAACATAGTTTCAGTGTAGCACTGGCGTAGCTTGAGTGTAGCACTAGCGTAGCTACAGTGTAGCACTGGCGTAGCTTGAGTGTAGCACTAGCGTAGCTATAGTGTATCGCTGGCGTAGCTTGAGTGTAGCATCAGCGTAGCTTCAGTATAGAATTGGCGTAGTTCCAGCGTAGTACTAGTGTAGTTCCAGCGTAATACTGGTATACTTCCAGCGTAGTACTGCCGTCACATCAGCGTAGTATTCCCGAGAAACTATTGTTACTTAACATTTTTAATATAATTTTTAGACAATAATGAGTAATTAATAATTCATTATCTTAATTGGGCGAGCAAAACGAGCCCTGTATGTCCCACTCCCCGTATATGTTTGTACACTTTAGGGAAAAACTATAAGAGCATTTTAGTTTTGCTTCTGCATAGTAATTTGTGTATATGTCTAGATGTGTTTAAAAATGTAATAATAATAATAATATTGTAGATTATAAAAATTAAAATAAAAATAATATTGTACTACTAACGCCATCTATAAGTTGAGATGTGCAACTGTAAAATTAAATTTATCTTAACAGTTCCATGTCTCAACTCATAGATGACGTTAGTAGTAAAATGTTATTTGAATTTTTTATGATTATCTAAAATCATCATCTTGTCTGCTGTATCAAGTATCTACATATTGTATCCAAAATCGTAAAAATACGTCACAGTCACACATGCTAAGAAAAACCCAATGTCAATTTCAAAAATCCCGTGAGCCCTTAAAAAGCTGTTTTTCGCTAGTAATATTATTATGCACCTTTTTTTTCAAATTATCGATTCTAATTTAGTGTCCACTATAAAAAAAAGTAAGATTCTGTTATCGCTTAAAATCACAGTTTAATTAACTCGGTCAAACGTAAATAAATATAACGTCAGGCATCTCATTAAAATATGAATATTTTAATATTAAGGCCACATTAATTATAAAACCGACCGCGTCGTCACTGGTATAAGCCAACTGAGGTAAAAACCATATCTCTGATTATGAAGAGTTGTCATCCAGTTCATCTTTATGAAGTAGAACTGATATTATGTTATCACTCTAAGGTCCATAATTATGGTCAGCGCTTAGTAATTAAGAGCTTGATCAGAAATTGTTAGATACTGATTTTATTCATAAAGAGACCTTTATGAATGAAAACAGCATCTCAAATTTTTTTTTAACGTGCTTAGTATTGAATGCTGATAATCACGGGCCTAATAATTAAAACAGGAAAATGAGAATGTCTAAAAAATTACATTTCTATTTCGATTAAATGCTTAAAAGGGCATAAAATCAAAATTGAATTATCAAATTATTAAATACGAGTAAATTTTAGTGCAATGAAGTTGAGCATTTAACAACGTAACGTGAATATTTGAAATAATAATGGTTATATCAAATCGACTAGAAAGTCGAATACAAAAACAAGCAAAGTAATAATGACAATAAAATGTAAATTTTCCTAACTTTGAGTCATTACGTTGGCAATATGATCTTTAATTAAAAATATAAAGAGAACATTAGAACACCATTTTAGCTTTTCCATAATAGAAACATGAATCAGAAATTATATTATCAAATTATTCATCTGCGTTCGGAGTTTTCTTAATTTAAGTTTATTTAAAAAATAAATAGCCGCTTTCATAAGAACTAAGAGTTACGCTCAGTTGTTATTACTAAAGTTTTCGAGAACCGAGGAGAGCTTAAAAATTGCAATTATAGTGTCCATGAAACAAAACACTTTCATCATAAAATTAATAGCAAAAGTTAATGTTTGTTTACTGTGCATTTTAGAAACGTTTATAGAGTAAATATCATAATAAATAAAATTGTCATTGTATGTTACTTACTTTTGATTCGGCTTTGCTGAATTTACAAAATGTTTATATACCGAAGTAATAAATAATGTTCACCTTAAACATTAACGCCCAATAAAGTGGACACAAGACAACTGGTAGTAAAAAAAAGTCAACTAGTAAGTTCACTTCATTCTTTCTATCTTGTATTAATTTTTATGATTGGTTCATTCGTTAAAGCATGAAAGAAATGCCAACAAAATATACACTTTTCTGTCGAGGTGCGGATATCTATCGAATTTCAGTAAACAACTTCAAGATAGAAGCAGGCTACATAATATTAGGATTCTACCAACTAAATCGTCTAATCAAGTCGGAATCAAATCGAGCATTCATCGCAAACTGGCCAGTTTGCTAGATAGAATGACAATCGGCATCAACATACATCTAGGTACGTGCATCTCGACCGCTAAATTAGTTAGGTAATCTCTCCACAATCTCGGAGCACTAAGATATTAGGTTTCAACTGTAGGTATAAATTCAATGCTGAATTCCGATATTTTGTGCACTGGATATTGCACTCTGTTTGTAAGGTATTAAAGTTCACATTCGTCTGTGTATATTTAATATATAAGGGCAATTAATTAACCAGAGTTATTATAACGGTCCCCTACAATGTAATTAGGATGTCATGTAGTGGTGGTGTAGTAGATTCCCAATTGAGGTTTCTACTACGCAGGACGTTAAAAGATTTTATTCTACTACGCAGGAGTATTTTTAGGGTTCCGTACCTACGACTTCGGTGTCTGTCTGTCTATCCATCTGTCTGTCTGTCTGTAACGGTAAATAACGATGATAGCTAGAGAGTTGGGGTAGTATGTTGGTGTTTTAACAACAAAATAAAATATATGTTTTAGAAGGGCTCGCATATACCAAACGTATTTTTGACAGTTTTTTCCTTTTTTAAACTTAATGGCAACTGCTGTACCGCTACATCGCGCTATCGCTTGCATAACGTGATCGACTGTTCAACTTTTAAAACAAGTTTTTTGATCTATAACTAGTACGAAAACCTTCGCGTGGAAGTCCAACTCGCACTTGCTCAATTTTTATTATAAAATGTATTTTTATACTCATCCTTCCCATGCCGGGGCGCATCGCATTTTTATACAAATTCTAGAAGCACAGGTACCTTTCATCCCGAAAAAATTAAAGATACGAATTTTGGTAAGATTGTAATTTATTGAAAGTACATGCGCTGTTAATTCCTGAAATTGATTATATTTATCACCAATTAGCTATTTAATGTATGTTAGCTTATCACCAACGATACCTTCAAAGCAGGAACTATCGAAAAAAATAATCGGGAGCTTTACTCTCAAACGCCACAATCAAATAGTTGGATAACCGAATGTTGCCGTCCCACTCCAAGAACGTAGTTTCACGTTTGTAAAAGTGGGACGCAGGATTTCGATGCGTTCGTCTTAAAACCATCGAGCAGGGCTCCAGTGCAGGGCACAAACGAACTAAAAGTGTACTATTTCTCACGCTGCACGCAGTCATTACTCAATCGGCAAGTTAGTCATTCGTCTGCATTACAAAAAAAAAAGATAAAAAGAAGAATAATGGGTATCAATGCAAATCCCCGCACGTGAAAAATCTCTAGAGCGCGTAGCCAACGTATTTTCACTATCGATATTATATAGAATCGCAGAACTTTAAGATCTTCCTATCAACAACATTTTATGCAAATAAACCATTATTGTTTGAACGAAATTTTTGAAATGAACATAAGCTACCACAGCAAAGTTGTTTGGTTTTAATAATAGACTCAATAACTACCGGACTGGTTTTTTACTACACTATTTTGGCAACAAATAACATAGTATATTTTATATTCGAAAAAATAGGTTTCTATAAGATATTTTGGGTTTTCGGACACAAGGAGTAAAAAATCAGAAAAGTTGTTTTACACGATTTTGTAATTTTATGCGAGCAAAGTAAATAAGAGTTAAGAAAAAGCCAGTAATTATATAAAACTCGAAGGTAACTGACTGATAAGTAAACAATCAATGAATAGGTCAAACCACTGGTAAGATTTAACAAAAATTTGGCATGCAATTATGGTATCCCGTAGGTATTCGCTAGGAAAGGATTTCACAACGCAACGCTGTTTTACGCCAGTTTTCTTTTAATACTTCTACAATTATACACTAAGATGTAAAAAATTTATATGACATAAGTCAACTGTCGACTTAATATTTTCGAACAAAACATCGTCCAGTGAGTTAGTGTACCGAAGGTTCAACTTCCTATACCTCATTCTCTATTCCCCTTCCCAATTCCTGTAGCCTATTTATTCATTGAAAAGACGCACTTGCAACGCTTATGATATTATGTCCATGATGGCTTGCTTTCATTCATTGACTGGTCTCCTCGTTTGCCACCTAACTTCATAAATAAAACTTGTTGGCTAGGGGCTCAGACCTCAGGTACGATAAAACGAAGCGAACTTTTCCCCGGATCGTAATTATTTATCGTCTCGTGAATAATCTATCAGTATGTTAATGATTGTGCTTTTGATTGCTTTTTATTTTTCGTCTGTTTAATGATTAATTATTTTATGTAAATCGCAGATTAATCGACGCCAGAAGCGGATATAGCGTTGGCAACTTAACGTTGCCCCTGTATCTCTATTGTTGTTTTAACGCGTTTTAAGGGCGTGTTAAACGTTTTTAAATAAAGTGACAATTTTAGGATAGTTCCCTTACATAGTTATTAAATTACATCTTGTGGTTCGTACAGACAACGACCCATATATATAAAGCCTAACTTTAGTATTTATTAGTATAGTAAGTGATCACGACGAGTGTGATTTTGTTACTTCTTACCAGAAACACTATACTACTTAAACTGGCGTTAAGACAGTTAAGGCTCTACATTAATACCTATAAGAAAATTCTGTTGTTTTTACGATGTTATTAGTTAATAATTTTTAACTAATATTATTTTTGATCGAAAAATATAATCTGCTTGTGGCATTTGCTACGCGCCCCGAGGATCTTATTTGCCTTTAAGATAATACGCCACTGATCCTTCCCGGATATTATTATACGTCAAACTTTTCCGTCATCTGCTGCGTTTAATAAACAAAGTTAATGGTAACAGCGTTTTCCTCTGGGGACTTTTTATACAGTACAATCAACAAAAAATCTTTGACCATGAAGAATTTTAATTGAAATCCTGTTATAATAAAAAATTACAAAGTTCATATAGTTAGTCATCATTTTAAAAATCATAATAAATAAATAAACATTTATTCACATACACATTACACTACATTGCGAGAAATTCAAATAAACGAAAAACGTGATGTTTATTCACGCCGTGTAGAACCCCCTTTACTAGTCGGGGCCCGCAACTTCGTAGCGCAAAAATTTGTATGTCACGTGTGAACCGTACATTTTCTCGGCATAAAAAGTATCATATATGTTGATAAAAGTTAATAGCTATTAAACAAAAAAAGATTTATTCAAATCCGTCCAGTAGTTCTGAAGATTAGCGCGTACAAACTGACAAAGAAATATACAAAAAGACGACATTTTTTTGTCGATTTATGTTCTATTGCTGTTCCACAGCCTCCCCAACATTGATTATCTTGTAAAAATTCTAAATGTACAGACACACCAATTTCACTGCTTCATTATGTGTATAGATATAGATTTAATTTATCTTATGTTACACTCAGATATGTAAAAAAAGTCGCGTTTTCCAAAGAAATGTTAAAATACATACCTTATATTCGCACACCCATTTTTTTTTCACTGTAAGTGAAAACACAAAAATCTTCACATAAAGCAGGTGAACACCACACAATCTAATTAAGCAAAAGCGGTTATATATGACGGTGATATCCCGTTTATTTACTTAAATGCATTTAGGATAGCTAATAAATAATTCTTGTTGGCGAAGCAATTTACTGTGAAGGGTTGGATTATACTCGTATGTATACAAGTATCAACTTATAGCCCTTTTGAAGCCCTTGGGCAACATTAACCTATTTTACGCTTAACTTGAAACTAATATTCAATAATAAACTACCAAGATTGTTTACAGGGTAGCTTACCGATAATTGACTCGTTTATTATTTATTTGTGTTTCTGTAAGTTTAAACATGTAAATAAATGAAGGTAACCTTTTTATGATTAAAATAACACGATTGAAAGGAATAAGATTATCTTTAATATGCCAATATTATAAATGGAAAGTTAATATATATATTAATAATAAATTATAAAATTTTATTTTGTTTGTTTGCCCTTCCTTCACGCCTAAAAGAAGCAACCAATTTATTTGACTTTTGCATGGACTCTGATTGAAATGACATAGCATAAAAACATTTTTTGGTAGTAATGTTCCAAAACGAAGGCTTCCAGAATTCGTATTTCTATGTGATTTTCGAACCGTCCATGGACTAGTGGGTTAGACCTTTGGTTCGCTCTCGAAGGGGTGCATTTACGAACCCGGAAGCGTGTACCAATGAGACATTTTCCGGTCTCAAGTTCATAATACGGACAATCATTGCCGTGGGAGAGCCAGGTTTTGGCACAAATGGGCCGGCTTGACCGGAGTGATACCACGGCCTCACAGACAACTGGCGTGAAACGGCGTTGTGCTGTGTTTCGTTCAATTAGTGAAATTACCGGTGGCCCAACTTCCCTAATCCCCTATCCCTATTCCCATTCCATTTTCCCTGTACGTACGTACGTACTACTGAAACGTATGTGCGTACGTACTATACTTATACGAAATTAGCTTATCGTCAAACTTCATCTAACATACAAATGCACTTACATTAACCTAAAACACAAGTAAGAATATAAAATACTAAACTTTGTAATTATCATAACAATTTTAAAAACTTAAAGGTGAAGTTACACCCATACGTGCTATAACGAGAACTTTAGACTATTACTCAACTTGGAAATGTAACTCTCACCTAACGACAGAAGCCATTACGCAGTTTCGCACTTGATTAAATCCCGCCGTTTCATAATAAACTCTAGTATACGAATGGCTTCAAGGTTTTTCAGTGCAGGTTCGATTTTGGGTTTATTAAGACGAATTATTTTTCTCAATCATTATCGTATCTAGTTATTTCTTTAATGGTTAATAATTTTAATAGAAACATAACATTATTTCACATTTAGGGCCTGTTTCCCCGCTTACAGATACAATTATTTGACAGATACAACTTTATATATTGGGTATGGAGAATCTACCAAAAATAGTTGTGAATAGCCTAACAGAAACTTTGACAGCTAGCGGTAAAACAGGTCGTTAGTGATTTTTCTGTACGTTTACTCACACAACTTTTAAATAGTTTCAGTAACTCTTACACATATCTTACTATATATAATTATTCTGTGAGTGTGTATGTCACTGAACTTCTCTTAAACGACTGGACCGATTTTGATGAAATTTTTTGTGTGTGTTCAAGGGGATCTGCAATGGTTTAGATGCACAATAGGTCGGTAGGACAACGTCTGCGGAGTCAACTAGTTCACCTATAATACAAAGAAAAACTTCATTGATATTGCTTCATTCATATGGGAGCTATAATTCCAAAGTCAAACAAACAGACGGACAACATACACAGATACGAGAAACTTAAAACACCTTTTTGCGTTTGGGGTTAAAAAAAATCGATGCGAGGATAAGCAATTTAAGTTAAATGTATGAGAAAATTGCGTAAGGACAAAATTTCTTTCGTTTACTAAGCTTTATTTTCATCAGCAAAATGAATGGTTAATCAAAAGTTGTTAAATAACAAGTTTAGAAAATGTTAATTAACAGTTGTTACGTTAATTGCCTGTTAAAGTTGTTTATCTGTTAACGGAACACAATGATGTGTCTGATTTGAAGAAGTGTATGAAGCAGATAACTAACTTTTTAAAAACCCCGGATTTATGCGTTGGACGCTTTTGGACCCGACAAATTAAATTAAATTAAAATATTGTGTGTTTGATGTATAGCTAGATACACTAGCTAGATAATAGAATAGGTATGTTATAAGATTTGTTAAAATTTTATGGGAAAAAATTAGAATATATTTGAAGTCGTCTTGATTCGAACAATTTTATTTCAATTGATCCTGAGTCATATTTCTCGAATGTCTTTGTTTTTCGCGTCCGATGCCGGTGCAGGTAAACACTAGTATTTAAAAAATATAGTGTTTACCCGCACATAATATTATTTTTCGTTGTTGGACAGATACTAACGAGGAAAGAGAGGGAGAGAGAGAGAGATTTGGCAAATTACTTGACTACTTCCGCGTGAAACTTTACAAACTATCCCGGTTTTACAAAATTTTCTGATTGCTACTCGGCTCCTATTGGTCGTAGCGTGATGTTATAAAGCCCATAGCCTTTCTCGATAAATGAACTAACGAAAACAAAAATAATTTTTCGATTCCGGCCAGTAGTTCCTGAGATTAGCGAGTTCAAACACACAAGGAAACTTCAGCTTTATATAATTAGTATACAGAGTGTAACTAAAGTGATAATACTTGAGAGTTCGTTTGATTTCCTTATATTAGGTTCACTGTGAAAGTAGCGGTGCTGAAAGCGAACAAAAATTTTTGTGATTTATATGGGGAAACTCTATTTGCTGTCGCGCTTGTTCATACAAATCACAAAAAAAAATTTTCGCTTCCAGCGCCGCTACTTTCGCAGTTAACTCTATATGAGGAACATATACAAATCCTAAATAATTATCACCTACTTTTGTTACACCCCGTAGATTGGCTTTGTAGACATTTCATGGATTTTTATCTACTTTATCTTATGATGATTGTAAACATGTAGCTGCTGACTCAGTCGTAGTAACAGGGCAGATACTATACTAGTTTATATGCTTTAAACTGTCAATAGTTCATTATCTATTGTCGAAGAACGTATAGAGACTCTCTCGTGGTCAGTTCATATTGTGTCTTGTGTGGTGGCCTTTGTTCCTTCTTGTATAGACTGACACGGTCACGCGTATGCATCGCTACAAAAGTCGCCGTTTTTGGGGTCACCTTTTACCGCGTTGTAACTTAATTTTTTTTGAGTAGAAATTCTTTAAAAGAATCTTGCTATTTTATTGATTAGGATATTTTTTAAAGTTATAATGTTAATAACAATAATTGTTATTTTTTCAAATTTTAGTAAACTATGGCTGGTACTTGTACACATTTTCTGGTTAAGACTTTAGTGGTATAATATTTAGAATCCCCTTTGTGAAAAAAAAATACACAAATTTAACCATATTCTACCAATTTTCAATAAATTTTATATGATCATTGTTAAATATCCTCTCCATTACGGGAAAAACAGCGAAGTTATTAAAAAATATTACATGAAAACCCAAGCTAAAAACGAACCCATTAAATTTTCCATCCGATATCCGTATCGATATTAGTTTTTAAAATTTTATTGGCAACAAATAGTCGGGGCAATCGCAAAGTGCACTATAAATGCGGTAATAGTGTAAATTGGGACGGATATGCGGGAGGGAAACACGTCCGTGTACGTGGGCTCATTTGTACAACTAGGACGTTTCTTTAAAAACTGCTTGACATTCGCGTTAAGCCTTCCATCTGGCTTCGTCCGTGGAGACTTAGATACGGCTTTTCATAACTTGAAACCTCAAATGAGTACATGATTCATCGACATCATCTCATGAAATTTACTGCTGTGATAACTTGGTGATTTTTTTACTATTTAATAGTAATGAAATTTTAAATTTTATAATAACAAAAAAAAGTTTGTGTTCACAATGAAAGCAGCAGCGCTAAATGCGTGCGTTCCGTGCTGCGTACTTTAACAGTAAACTCTATATTAGAGACCAACCCTAAAGTTATATAAGTCAGTTTTGTTACATCTTGTATATGATCACCTTTGTTAATGAAAAAAAATTATAGTCGAATATAAAATTATTTCAAGAAGAAAAAACATTTTATTGTTTTTATTATGCTTCAACGGTTATTGTTATTAGCCTGTCTTAACATTGTGAAAACTGATATAAAAATATATTATCAAGTTAAGTAATATTTAAGTTTACAAATTGTATAACTGTAAATTTCCAGGAGCAGTTGGTCTGCAGTAGCTCTACTTGGACTTGAAATGCAAGAGCGAATTATTTTTCCTTCACACTTGTCACCGATAAGAAGATCGATGTACTTCCAGCTACCTTATCTTAAGAAAACGTTTTAAAGTACACCTTGATGAAAGAATTATTTTGTAATAAGCATTAGAATAAAAAATAAAAGCATGACCACATAAGAAAGACCTCTGAAGCCCCAAGACCAACAATCTAAATAAATGTACGAATATATTCTCTATTATATAAAAATAAGTCAGTTTTTCCTTCCTGACGGACTTTTTTCAGAACGCACGAACCGATTTCAACAGTTTTGCATTCGTTAGAAAGGTCTCGGGCTCCGTGAGGCTTATAGCAAAGAAAATTCAGGAAAACTTTCAAGACAAATGAAGGAAAACTGGGAAAATCACTTCTATGATACCTGGCATGCACTACAACGGCGCTTGACAGCTACTCATTGTACTTCTCATATTAGAGCTTCAAAAGTTCATTGCGGGTTCTCTTAAGAGGTCATTAGGTGTAATAAGCATTTCATTTTGTTAAATAGCAATTTATATCTTTCTTACCACGCGGACGGAGTCACGAGCAACACATAGTTATTACATAATTTTGCTCCACTGAATCGTTTAAGATTTCATTTGTTACATGTAATATATAAATAGTAACTTGTGCCTTGAAATTTACTAGTGTATGTTAGCATTAAGTAGTATCATACAAACTTGCATCCCACTTCTATTTTACCCCCTCGGGGGTGGAATTTATCAAAATACTTTCATAACTGTTGCCTACGTTATAACTCTGAAAAATACTAAAAATTTATGCCCGATCCGCACAGTGGTCAGTTTTTAAAACTAACTATACTACACTATAATACTAAGGGCCTATTTTACCGCCTACAGACAGTCTATCTACAACTTTATTTGACAGATATTGTATGGAAAATCTGTCACAAAGTTGTGGATAGCCTAACAGAACATTATCAACGGTGAAACAGGTCCTCTTACAATGTTCATGTAACACAAAATATGCTTTCTATAAAATAGAGGATTAAGTGGAAAATGTAATAGTAACTTGCGTAAACATAAACATCTGTCAGAGCCTGTATAAAATATATTTCACGTACCCTATTAGACTGCGCATGTTATTCCACACAATAAGTTAGTTGCTAATGAGAAAACTTGCTGTAATTGTACTAGAATGACCTATGTATGTAGGCCATACGACGACCCTGCTAGATTAAAATATATGACACAAAAATGTTGCAACACTTTAATGCAGTGGCGTAACTACAAGGTGGCAAGCCGGCAAAATGCCACGGGCCCCCAGCCAGAAGGGTCCCCCGATCAGCCTCCCTAGATAAGTAGCAAGCGATTATTTTTTACAATAACCACTTGACATGTTTTTGTATTGGTTTGACATAGTGGAACGAAAACGAATTTACCACGGGCCTCGAACGGTATAGTGACGCCACTGCTCTAATAGTTCTAGGAGCGTTTTTCTCCGACTACAGCGAAGCTTGTAGAGTATGACTATTAACTAGTTGTTGCCCGCGACTAAGTCCCTGTGAAACTTTATCCTTTTTTTTTCACCTTCGTATCGGTCGGCCGTGTAGTCGTATGATAATATATAGCCTCCCTCGATAAATGGGTTAACCAACACAAAAATATTTTTTACGATATTTATTTAAGTGAGCAGACGGGTTACAAAGCAACTGCCTTCGCCCATAGACCCTCACGACATCCGAAGAGTCGCTAGTGCGTTGCCGGATTTTATGAGGGTATGAGAGTAGGGATAGGGGATTAGGGAAGTTGGGCCACCGGTAAACTTACTCAGTGAACGAAACACAGCACAACGCCGTTTCACGTCAGGTTTTCTCTGAGGCCGCGGTATCACTCCGGTCGAGTCAGCCATTCGTGCCGAAGCATGTCTCTGCCCTACGGCAATGAGCATCTGTATTATGTACTTGAGATCGGAAAATGTTTCATTGGTGCACGCCTTCACCCGGGTGTGAACCTGCACCCTCTCGAGTGCGAATCAAAGGCCAGTAGGCCAGGGACGCTCTCTAATTTTCAATTCCGGCCAGCAGTAGTTCCTGAGATTAACGCATTCAAACACACAAACTCATCAGCTTTATATTATTAGTATAGATACTTCACTTGCTCGTTTATAGAGAATTTACATGATTTCACTCCAGCGATGACGACCTCTGTGGCTCAGTTGGTAAGCGCGTTGATAGCATATGCCGGGGGGTCGCGGGTTCAAATCCCGCCGACGGAACAAGTTCAATATTCCTGGGTCTTGGATGTGTATTAAATATGTGTATCATATAATAGTAACACGAGTCCCTCGGGTACTTAGCACGGGGCCAGACTGACGTGGTGTGAAGCGTCCATAGATTAAAAAAAAGATGTATGTCAGCGATGGATTACTACTACTGCAAATCAATGGATTTCAGTTTATTCTTCTCGCACTGGACGGGACTGACTATTATGGGGATTCTACAAGGCGGTAACAAACATCACGCAAAGGTGCACTTTGATGCAATCAAAATTGCACCCTCAGTTCATGGCGGAAGATTAAATGTAGCTATACTCGATGGACACCATTTACAATATTAATGTTTAAGATGCACTCTCAATTCAATCTTACGCCATGAACTGAGGGTGCAATTTGGAGTGCATTAAGTTTCGTGTTTGACACATTAATAACCTTCTTAACTAATAAATATTACATCATCATATTCCTCAATAGTGTAATATGTAGTATTTTAAATAAATAGGTGTAAGTATAACTATTGCTTATAAATAAAAATAATTATAGTTTAAAAAAACTAATAAAACACGCTTTTATTGCAAATTGAACTAAAAACTAGAAAATAATTTTTGATAGCAAAGAGTTTAATGTAACTATAG
>JAOTAV010010725.1:42346-56554 GCA_026546445.1 Cyclargus thomasi | reverse complement strand
TTTTAAACTCTAATATGAGAAATTAATTGAGCAGAGTACAATGAGTAGCTGTCAAGCGCCGTTGTAGTGCATGCCAGCTATCAGAGATGTCAATGTAAAATGATTTTCCATGTTTATCTGAATTTCTCCTAAAATAAAACATTTTAAGAGATTTTGTCTGCTTTAAGCCTCACTGAACCTTTCAAACGAATGCAAAACTGTCAAAATCGGTTCGTGCGTTCTGGAGGAATTTCGACAGGAAGGAAACCCGACTTTAAATATTTAATAGAATCAGGCGTTACTTTGCGGAAAGTCATAGCTTTAATTTTAGTAAATTAAGATTTTTAGCAATATTCCGCGAAAATTAACCTCAACCTGTAAGTAAAAATGCAGGTTAACCTCGACGCGCAGTTCGACCCAACACAGGGGCATCCTCAGGATGTGGACTCCACGAACAACGCCCGTTAATTTGACTTGGTCCGTTAGGTTGAGGTTAATTTTCGCGGATTATTGCTAAAAATCTTAATTTACTAAACTTAAAACATGACTTTTTTTAATAATAGATGAAGATAGACAAAAGCACAATGAAATAACAGTGACCCGACTTGGAAGAGTTTTTAAAATTGATAGGTTCGACGTAAAGGACCATCCATAAAGTGCATCCCACCTAAGGGCATCACATTTCAGATATTCTAAATTTAATCTCAAAATTTGGAATATGGGGGTAGTTTCAATTTTTAAATGCTAAATTGCTAATGTGTGACGTCACAATCGGGAGGGGGGAAGTCTCAGAAATGTGCCTATCTCTGACAAGCAAGGCAAGTCTAAAAATCATAAAATTTGTGTTACGTACTTTATGAAAAGTCCCTAATGCCTTAATAACGCTTAGACGGTATGCTTAAATCCTTATCGAAGTTGTCAAAGCCGTTTCGTCGTCGTTTTTATATTTTATTTGAAGTCGGCATACTCTACGTTATTGTCTATTCCGATGAACTGCGACTGACATGTAAACAAACTTTGGATGTCAGTCTTCAGATTCACATTGTTTTTATGTAATCTGTACGATTTATAATATCACTTATCAGCTGTTGAGACTTTCGCCTAACAGTATCAATTGGATTTCGATGTCGATAGCGAAAGCGACGCGATAACGAGACGATGAGTCAAACACTTCACAACAATATCATTTTTATACAGGTACTCGACCTTAATAAAAAGCAGTTAGACTTGTAACGCAAGTTTAGCAACCTATTAGTAGTGAGCGCACACATAATATATTCTAATAACATAAAGCCGAAGAGTTTGTTTGCTTGAGCCCGCTAAAAAAAATTTCAACTCCGGTCAATAGTCCCTAAAACTAAAATTATTTTTGTGTCGGTTAGTTCATTTGTCGAGGAAGGCTATAGGCTATATAACATATCGAATTTAGTATAGACTAGTTGGTGCCCGCAACTTCGTTGCGCAAAAGTTTGTATCACACGCAAGAAAGATTTTCCCGACATAAAAATTATCCTATATGTTGTCCAAATTAAACACAAAAGGATTTATTGATTCAGTAGTTCCTAAGATTAGTGCGTATAAACATACAAACAGACAACCTTTTTTGTCGATATGTGTTCTATTATTGTTCCTTAAAAATATTAAATGTACAGACGCTTCAATTTTACTGTTTTATTATATGTATAGACAATCGGGATAGAAACGCTCCCATTCAAGTAACATAGTTATCATCTAACTTAAAAATTTCCTTGAGAGAGGATTACGTCAAAGGTATATTGACTTACAATAATGTTGTGCATATCTGTAATTGGTATAAACGCATAACCCTTGGTGTGTGTAATGTGACTGATTGTGCTGTTTGTGTTTATGTTGTAGATGTGCTTTTGAGATAAATAAATGAAAAAAAAAAGGTCAGAGGTAAAATGACCAAAAAGGATGAAAAGAATAACCTAAATCCATAGGCGTGTAAAGTGGGCGCGAGTGGGTCGCGTCCGCCCCCAGAATGATCTGGTGAATTTATGGCGGAGAAATGCATGGTACCCGCGCGTTAGCGGAGTCGCGGGTGTCATGAAGTTTCTAATATTTTTTCATGTTACCGGCCGAAGCCGCAGATAGTGTTCTAGTTACTGAGATCAAGTTACAAGGGGCTCAGCCCCCCTTCCGAAAAATGGGTCTAGATACGCCAATGCCCTAATCCGTCCATCGATGTAGGCATGGCAACACGCTTTCGCATCAGTGCGATAGGTGTGTCAAGTTACCGTATAAGGCGTACGAAAGAAGCGGGCGATTGCGTGGCGTACTGTTAACTATTGTACAATGTACATTGTACACGCCCTGTTTCTACAACCTCGATTGCGGTCTTCACGTAAGTGTACGTTCTATTCGGTTAACACAAAACTGGATTTCTTTACATGATTAGCCGTGGGAGATCCATGCTTCGGCACGAATGGGCCGGCTCGACAGAAGTTATACCACGACCTCACAAAAAACTGGCGTAAAACGTCGTCGTGCTGTCTCGTTCAGTGAGTCAGTTTACCTATTTCCATTCCCTGTTCCCCCATGAAGGCCGGCAACGCACTTGCGACTCTTCGGATGTCGCGAGTGTCTATGGGCGATGGCTGTTGCTTTCTATCAGGTAATCCGTCTGCTCGCTTGCCCCCTTAATGTCTATCATAAAAAAAAATATCTGGCGCTTGCACATTATGTGGCGATGATCGTGCCGAGTAACGATCAACGATCACAGACGATGATGTAGAACCTGCTTTACGTATGAATTGAACAACGCAAAAATATTCACCTGGACAGATTTCTTCTGCCATCTTGCTTATGCGTAAGGAGCCATCAGTGATCATGTCACACCAATTTTATGATTTTTACACCCCTCCCCTCCTTGTCACAAGTAGTGACATTTCTGAAAAACCCCTCCCCCTGCCCATTGTGACGTCAGAAATTAGCAATTTAGCATTTAAAAATTTAAACCACCCCCATGTTTCAAATTTCGAGACTAAACTTTGAACACTCGAAATGTGATGTCCCAAAACTCAGGACCCCTCGTCCCCCTGTCACACCATGTCACACTTTGTCTACCCCTCCCCCCTCCCTTTAGGTGTGACGTACTTTATGTATGGTCCCTAATAGGAAAAAAGTGTGCTACCATAAACTACGACGCCTTATGGTGACCGCACATCAATCAGAACCGAACGATTCAAAGTCATTTTCTCTTTGAATTTGACGATTCGGCGCGAGCAAGGGCGCCATGATATTTCATATATCGAATTCCAAAAAGCGTTTCCTTCGCCGTGTTCACCTCCTCGGGTATCGATAGATTTGCGTTCACCAATAGGAATTGAGCAGAAAGCGGTATCTCTTGCCTCGTGTCCGTATTAAACTCGTCCCAATGTTGAGCAATGACTGTAATGTGTTATGGTAGTGTGGGAGGCACTCGCTCCCTGCACCCGTTCACCTTGACTTTTGGCGCGCAAATCGCACCGAAATCGCAAGTGAACGGTACTGCAGCGATCGGCCTTGTTTTTTTTTTGCGTACCGATGAGAAGGTTTAATAGAAATCGCCGCCGGGTGTGTAAATTTAACCACGCGAGGCGAAAAAACTAACACACTTATTTCCTTTCTTATGCCTGGGATGCACTAGCCTAGTTTTTAACGCTAGTAGCTAATGTCAGTAGGCTACTAATACTAGCTAATACTAGCTTGCTAGGCAGCAAGCTAGTATTTCGGGGTTCTTGTAGACAATACTAGCTTTATTCGAAGCTAATACACTACGTAAAATACTTGACAACGCGGGATAGCCAGCTAGTCCGGGCTAAGATAAGCCAAAAATGTTGTCTACACGTTTACTAGAATTTTAACGGTTTATCTCTTCATCTCTATTAACCCGTTAGGTTAGGTTCGATGCTAGGCGGGGACATCACGCTCCCGAGCATGGTGCGCTGCATGCTCGAGAGGGATGAAGCCTGAAATGAAATTACCCATGATGTGTTTCCTCTACGAAATAAAAAAAATTAGGTTAAGGTTACTATTTTTTTTCTCGTGAAGAGACATCCATGTCGTCACCGTCATTAGCGGCGTAAAGGAAATTGAAACCTGTGGCCTATGTCACACAGGCATTTTATCAGGACTAAATAATCTCATTCTCGGTTGATGGTGGTGGTGGTGGTGGTCAAACGGCGTAAATGCCCACTTAAATTTTCAAGGCGAGGTTTCTTCGCGATGAAAAGGTTAGGATCATATTCGGCTATAAACACTTGACGTAATTCCGGCAGAATCCCAAATAACTTTGGGGACGCTTCTCGCGTATCGATTTTATCATAAAATTGAAAAGCCAAGGGAGCCCTTGTTTATTATATGGGATAAATCCAGAAATAAGAAAAGGCGCGTCTGATTACTTCCATTGTCTTCTGAGGACTCTTAGGGGTTTGGCAGACGAGCGACAAAGCTTGCGACAGCGACAGACTCAAACAAAAGCTGATAGTTTGTGAATTGAGTACCTGAATCTAGTTAGTAATATTAGAGTTATGTACCTGAATCTAGTTAGTAATATTAGAGTTATAGCCTAAGGCTCAATTTCTTCTATTTGAGTACACAAACATTCCGATCTATGCTGCCAGCGGCCGCAACAGATAAAGAATAAAATAAAACTTTATGACATAAGCTATAGATTTCATTTTCTAATGACATTGGTCTACCTATCCATGACGCCACTTCGTTTTAGTGGCGTAAAGCAAAATTAAACCTATAGCTATGTGTGTCGCGGGTGTTGTTGGCCGAATATTACTCTTTAGGTAGATAATTCACTAAGGTTGGCCGAGCGCTATAATCTAAAGAAATAGAAATCGTATTCTCAGTATCAAAAGTCAAACCCAATCGAGCACAGTCCGCTAAAGGTCATATATCTGCTTATGTATCAATCTCTCTGATACAACAACTACTTTTGTAGCCATTAAATACACCGTCAGTTGTCATAACCCGTCGCTGGTCTGTGTAGCCTTGTGGCTGTTAATTGGTGTAAAAATCACGTCGCCCACCATCAGTATTCTGTGTTCGTTTCATCTAGAGCTTCTGTTATTGCTTTTATAATTTACACTTTACCATTCTTGTTTCTGTGTCGTTTGCCACAATTTTAACAACCTGAACTCTATTTATTAGAACCGAAGTTGAAGCCTTATCGTGTTTAGACAAAAGTTGATATTATGCATATTTTAAAGCTCAGCTGTGCTGAAAAGGTCATTTTGTCATATTTTTTTTTGCAAAATAACTTCCAAATTTACTTAACTAAATTGATTTTGAAGTAACTATTTTACTAAAAGTATTCGATTTTTTTTTCAAAAATGTACTAACAGTAATTGCAGAGAATTGCTCTGCAATATTGCAATTGCGACCTTTTTTGGTCTCCTCTACACTCAACACAGATTTGCACAAAAAATACATTCGGACAGCATCTACAATCATTTAATGCGAAGAAAGCATTCTTTTGTTTGGAACACACCAACAAATCCATAAAGATTTCGGGCCCAAGTTTGTACAACATTAAAACTCAATTAGAGTATGCCAATAAATCAATCGTATAAACAAACCTTATTGTGGAAAAGCCAGTCCCGGCGAAACCACATTACACGGAACGAACCAGTACCCTCACACATCCGGTGTAGCTCTCTGAATTCCGGATCTCAACTCAGTTTGTTAATTCAGTAAGACAGGAATAGTTACTATACAATAGCTATATGCACCACACACACACCCACTTCCTAAAAAATCTTTTCGATCGACCTGAAAGAATGATACTGACGAGCGTCCTGAATTTCTTTTCTGAAAATATTTTTAACTAAAAAAACAACATACGTATGTGTGAAGTGCAATCTACATTCAAAAACGAAACGAAACAACTTCGACACCAACAAGCTCTAAAGCTGTTGCTGTTGTGAAGTTGATAACTTTGACGTAAGATGTCATATCGGCGAATACGATGTGACTATACTTTACTGTGAAGTTAGTTCACCGCAGTCGTACTTGGGCGTACATGCGCCGATTTGGTTTGTTTGAAGTCAGCATACTGATTCGTTATCTATTACGGCGGAACGGAAGGCGTGACGTTTTATTGATCACAATTTTTCATGCGAGTGTTTACTGTACTATAATTACTTGCACGAGGACTGTGTGTATGCAAGTTCTTTTGCCTTTCAAAAATGTTATCATATTCCTAAATTTGTCTTCTCTCTTTCTAAATCTTTCTTTCAAATTTTTTGTGCCAAATTTTACAATCCTCCGTAAAAATTCTTATCCATACTTCCATACTAATGCTAATTTTATAAGAGCGAAAATATGTCTGTCTGTTACCTTTCCACGCCCATACCGCATAACCGAATGTGCTAGAATTTTGGGATAAAAAATTTTGATAGAAAGACAGAGGATAGTTCTCATCCAAAAAAACGGTTCCGAATTTTGACGCAAATCGCAACGTTTTTTTTCTTGCAATATTAGACAAGGACAACACTGTACAAGTAAAAACGTATAGTAAAATTCACTAACACTGTAGATATTTTTTAAGCGAGGGGCTTAGATCTATCGTCTACCTACCGCCCACAGCCATTGGATCTTACGATATCATGAAAATGTAGATTTAATTAGCATTTCGTATCCCGAATAACCTTTTTGTCGCTTTTCGAGTCACACTTCGTTTTTATTAAAAAGATTTTTGTATATTTCGCTAATCCGGGGTTGGGTTTCGGGAAGATGTTATACTTTCATAGAAAAGCCGAAATCCTTACCGATGTTCAAAATCTGAAGTATATTTTCCAATTCCAAACTTCAAACCTGCCTGGCTAAGATACACCAACGTGATATCTCTCTCTCTCGAGCGTAGTCATAATTGTCAATATCGAGATATATCTCTACTCCCTAACATACGTCGAGACGTCGTCGCAGATGAATTTCTTATTCGTAGACTAGCATCGAAAAAACCGTAAACTCTTCTCATATCAAAATCTTAACTAAACTCGACAAAATGTGATGTGAGGGTATTGTCGACAAAATTAAAGATAATAATTATTATATTTTATTTTGTCAACAAACACGAGATTTTTTTTTATATCAATAGAAATGAAGAGATAGTTAAACCGTTAAACGTCGAGAAAGCGTGTAAACAAAATTTTCACGATGGCTTATCTTAACCCTGCGTGATTTATAAACAGCTGTTGTAGGCAATGGCGGCAGTGTCCTAGCCTCCCAGGAAGGGGCGAATTTTATAGGTATATGAAATTCGCCCTTTCCTGGGAGCAGTACAAGTAAAGTGGCCAACACTCTGCTATTTAAAATTGTTAAAGGATTCGTTTGTACAAAGTACGTTTTCTTTTTTTCTTTCTTTTTTTTTCATAATAATACTTATTGCTAACTAATTATCTCTAAGCGCTTAAGTATTGCTGAACTCATTTGGATGTTTGGTAAACTATAATCAAAAAAACACCTATACTATTATTACTATTATTAACAGAATTTCGAAATTATAGTTAATTTAAACAAATGATAAGCCCAAAGTCTAGAGTTCCAGACTTGACAATGAGGCATTGTTAGGTATTACACAACTAGATTACGAATGTTCATATACAGCGAATAGTGTTGCCAGCATGGAGGCCGTGGTAAGTTTTTTTTTTCGACCGCTAAGTGAAAGATTAACAGAAGTAAATCTTACGCCGATAGTCCACCAACGCCGTCAACCGAGAACGAGATTATTTCGGCCGGATAAAATACTATTTTATGTCATAGACTACAGGTTTCATTTTCCTCTACGTCTTTAATGACGACGACATTGACGATAGAGCAATAACGTTAGAAAATGAAACCTACAGCCTAGATCAGAAAGTTGCATTTTATCGGGTCGAAATATTATCGTTAACGGTGTTGGTGGACAAACGGCCTTAGGCTGAAAACAAACTGATCGGACGCGGCTGACAGCCCATACAAAAACGTCCGCGACTGACGTCACACGCGACTGACTGCTGTACTGTTCGCGACTTACGCCTTACAGTTCGCATACTTCTGTGTACAATCTAGACCGCGTTCGTGAGGAGCGTCTGATCAGTACGATTTCCGCTTTAATCAAAAATATATCTGTCAGTTTATCCCCAAAATCTCCCAGTTTTTCTGTTCTTTTATATTTCTACGTTAATCATGCTAAATATTAACGCAGTTGCCGTCACTATAAGCGCAAGACGCTCCGATTTTCAGGGAATTCCTCAAATCGCACCTGATAAGGATGTAAAAATTATCTATAAATCCAAAAAAATGGGAGGATTTTTTTCTCTCTGTCTGTCCCGATTCGCGACTCCAATTATTTTGACCTCCGCTTGAAACAAATCGGATCTAGCAACACTAACCACGATAACCCACTTCCATGGTAACGTCAGGGGGTCCGCGTTACAATCCACGTCCATTAGGGAAATATATCAACGACAGAACATATTCCTTTGGGTCGAATGTATCGAATCTTTATGGCTATTTATACTAGACGGCCCACGCGGCTGTGCCCGCGTGAATAAGGTCTTACGCGGACACCGTACTTTTTACCACCGGGACCTTTGTACTTCCCGGGTCTAGCCTATACCTATCTGTGGTGAATGACTGACATAGGGACCAATCATTTAGCATGCAGGTAGAGGTTATAGCGTAGACATCTATATATTAATGCGCAAGCGGAAAACTTTGTACCCTTTTTTACGAAAGACGCGTAGATGTAGAAGCATGATTTTTTCCCAGTCATAGTTGACATGGAGGAGGAGCTTGGAATACCAATATTATATTGAAATATGCTTTTATCTTAAATATTTTAATAAATAAAACGCTACGCACATAACAATACGCACGCTACAATATTTGACTTGAAACAACATTCATACACGAAATATTCTTTTTTTTTATGATTGGAGTCCGTGATTTTTTTTATGAAATTTAAGGCCTGGCAACGAGATTTTTCAGCCAAATCGAAGTCTCTGATTGAGTTGAAAAATATTTATGGTAGAATTTTGACCACAGGGCGACCTCTGGTCAGTTAAAATACTTCTCAACGCCTTGAACACGATGTTTTTCCCACACCAAAAGCCTATGATACTGTTACTATCTTCTCTACTCAATTGCTTCGTTAGGACATTAAAGAACATCAAACAAACACTTCTTTATTATATTAGTATGAAGTAGTAGTAAATGAGCATTTAGAAAAAGCTTGTATTAAATCTACAGACTTGAGCAAAATCGATATAACAAACGACACATCGAGCAGAGACGAAGACGAAACGACATCGATATCGGAGTCAACGTACAAAGACCGATTTCTCTTTGTCCCGTGTTACGTGATTTCACTTGACAATGTCGACAATAAACAATCAATATTACCTATAGGTTGGAATACAAGTTATTGTTACTCAATACATAGTTATTTAGTAATTAATTATTGTTAATAATGCCACCTCATTCATAGAGAAATTGGTTAAACAATAAAGTTCATTTTAGGTACATAGCTATTGGTTTAGTGCTGGGACTTTGCCGCACCTTACTTTTTACTAAACAAATATTACCTATAGGTTGGAATGGAAGTTATTGTTACTCAATACATAGTTATTTAGTAATTAATTATAGTTAATAATGCCACCTCATTCATAGAGAAATTGGTTAAACAATAAAGTTTATTTTAGGTACATAGCTATTGGTTTAGTGCTGGGACTTTGCCTCACCTTACTTTTTACTAAACAAATACGTTTTTCCTTTGATCATACAACTGTACCAAATTAAAGCGCCATCATATTCTTAATGCCGTTACGTGAATAATGTGATATTCAACTTTACAGCATTATCGTCTCTGTTTACAATTCAAAATGAACCGGAAGTCGGAACAATCAATACTTGACTTGTATCGTCCGTCGTCGTCACGCGCAATTTCGCAACTTGTGTCCGTCATTAGTCGAGTTTATTATCTCACCCGAAAGATCCATTTGACCCCAACTTAAAGGAAATTGCGTCCCATAAGTGTATGTGAAGGCTCATCCTTCCCAGAGGGGGGGATCCCCTTCCCGGAGGGGGGAATCCCCTTTCGGGGATAAGCGTTGATGGAGCGTTTGGGATGCGCTGCATTCATTATCCCGCTACTGTACATTAGTTCATTCATACAAGATGTTTTGCTTGGCACCGCTCGGGGGGTTATTACGTAAATTGCTGGCTGAAGAAGAGCGAGATAGATATACGTCCGTCTCGGGTGACGTCACTTGTTTTTCCTTTTCTAATAGTTATTTTAAGTGCGGTATTCCGTTGGACATTCTTAAGGTGGCCAACCATTACGATTTTACCAGATTATGAGAATAGATTTCGTTCTCTATGTGAACCACAACGTTAGTGATTAAACGAATTCAAGCGAAGACGAATATTGGATGTTAGTTTATAATTGTCATTGCATGATCGAGATTATCATGGTCATCAAACGCCTAGCATCGTATTTAGGTCTGTAAGTGAATAGGTAAAATTTCTCGCACAACACATAAACGTTAGGTAAACTTTATATAAGTATGACGTAAACTATCAGCTTTTCGATAAATCGCTCTTAAATTGGCATCGTTGAGTACCTGTTACGTACACGCCGATAAGAAATACAAGTTTCTATAGACTTCGCTGGAGTTATCTAGATTCTAGATATTTTGAGTTGGGTGCGTGAGGTGTTTTCATCAGTTAAAGGCTATTTTATCTCAGACAGAATTTGCTGAAGACTCTTGATAGAGATAAAGAAGCCTTTAAGTCCACCGTCAATAGATGAAAACACCTTACGCACCAATACAAAATAGTCAAGACGGACTCTTTATTTTATTTTTTCTGTTTTTTTTTTATGATACTAAGGGGGCAAGCGAGCAGACGGGTTACCTGATAGAAAGCAACTGTCGCCTTTATGAAGGAGTAGGGATATGGGGATTACGAATGTTGGGCCACCGGTAAACTCACTCATTAAACGAAACACAGCACAACGCCGTTTCACGCCAGTTTTCTGCAAGGCCGTTGTATTACTCTGGTCGAGCCGGCCCATTCGAACTGAAACATGGCTCTCCTACGGCAGTGAGCATCCGTATATATACTTGAGATCGGAAAATGTCTAATTGGTACACGCCTCCATCGGAGTTTGAACCTGCACTCTCTCGAGTGGGAACCAAAGGTCTTACGCATTAGGCTACGGACGCTCTATAAAGATTAGCGTTGTGTAAAAGATTAGCATTCGCTAAATAGAAATCTAGACTGTATCGTTAAAGCTAACGGTTAAACGTAAAGTCTTCTCAAAAGGTGTTTAATTTTCAAAAATGCTTCAGCCTGGTTTTTGGTTTTGGGTTAATTTCTAGTCGACATTACTAGAAAGCTGTGATTTAGAGACTTGTATGGATAAAGGCTTGTTCGTAAAATGGAGTTTTATTTGATTTTTTGTTGGTTGTAGCTTATTTTTTAAATCGAAAAGCCTTCAGAGTAAACTGTATATTGAAACCTAGAGTCAAGAGAATAATTTTACGAATGGGCCGGCTCGACCGGAGTACCACGGCCTCACAGAAAACTGGCGTGAAATGGCGTTGTGCTGTGTTTCGTTCAGTGAGTTTACCGGTGGCCCAACATCCCTTATCCCTATTTCCATTCCCTATTCCCTCGTAAGACTTGTGGCTCTTCGGACGTCGCGAGTGTCCATGGGCGACACCAGTTGCTTTCCATCAACTAACTCGTCTGCTCGCTTGCCCCCTAAATATCATAAAAAAAATATATATTTTCGCCCAGTATAATATGGCTTTTGTCGATACTGCTTGGGTTATTTTGATTGCTAACAATCGACTCGATTGTTTTGAGAGTATGTTAAAAATCGCTTACAATCTCTTAGGCGATCGCGATAGACGCGCACGTAATAGGGTCGCGGGTGCGTGGAGCTCGCCACGTGTTCGCGTGTTACGTCAATCAATACCCCGCCGCCCGCCGCCGCGGCCCGCTATACGCAGCTACACAGCGGACACAACGAAACGGTAACGCGTCTCAACGTACAATTCCGATAACCGAGACAGGCAGATAAGTCATAAAACGCCACTGGGCTATAGGTTTCATTTTGCTCTAAGCCACTTAAAGGCAGCAGAGTCTTTTGCAAGTAGACCCATATCATTAGAAGACGAATCCTGTTGCTTATGTCACAAAGTGGCATTTTATTTGATTAAGTGTCGCGGCTGCTAACAGCGAGGATCGGAATGTTAACTTTACACTTTACAGTCAACAGCAATGTGACGCGTAGACATAACGAAGAGTATGCCAAATTCGAACAAGGCGGGAAATCGGTTCGGATAAACCTTCGAAAACTGATGACTGACGACAAGGCACTAAGGGCGTTTTTCCACCGCACGCGGTCACCGTCCGCGAAATTATATTTTAAGGCAGACAAAACGACATATGCCATAAGGTTTTATTTTCTAGCGACATTGCTTTAGCGGCGACGTTGTCGTAGAGGAAAACCAAAAGAAACTATAATTTTGTCCAGCAGGATTAGCATGTCCATCGAATAAATACAAAAGAATACAAAAACTAACTAATTTTTGGGATAAACCGAGAGATTTTGCTTTATGTCTATCACGCCTAAGTTTATCCCGCTGTAACAAGAAACCTTTAGCGATGGCCAAGTCGAACACGCAGCGAACTTTACTAAATTTCGTCACGAGTCACGACTTCTTTGATAATGCACTGATGTTCTTTGTTTTGCTCTAAGTTACAATGGTATTTACAACAACGAAACTTAGATGGTCCAAGTCGTACTCTACGGCCTACGCGAGATATGGATTT
This sequence comes from Cyclargus thomasi, assembly GCA_026546445.1. Classification (NCBI taxonomy): domain Eukaryota; kingdom Metazoa; phylum Arthropoda; class Insecta; order Lepidoptera; family Lycaenidae; genus Cyclargus; species Cyclargus thomasi. The sequence continues at coordinate 43,735 of JAOTAV010010725.1, read as the reverse complement.
CCCGTTTTAATTTTGTGCTTTTTAAAACCTAAGGAAATTCGAACTATTTGCTACACAACAAGGAAATTCTTGTATTATTACAGTTGCCTAATGCATACTATGGTACCTTCTTGCTATCACGGTGGTCTTTATATTTTACAACACTTATTGTGCTAGTACCTATTCGTCGAAGACCAATTCTATCCATCCTTTGCCTAATTCAGGCGGCAATAAAAAAAAACACAACGTCAAATTACATTCCAAATTCAAACGCGGTCAGTGAACTGAAATTGCAAAATAGATCACATCACACGCGCGAGCGGGACAGATATATTTCTATTGTTTTAGTTGTAATTAACACGTAAAATCAATGTAATGAGAAAGCCGATTCCCGAATGTTACAACAGTAGCTATTGCATTTGAACACGCACGCTCGCACGCCCATTCTTAGAAAGTTGCGCGTTTCACTCGAACGTTTATCAAGTTAAGGGCTTCTTAAATTACAAACTAACTTTTGAGAACTGTTAACACTTGTCTCTTGAGGCTATTCATTTTAATACTCAAAGAGTACCATATTATTATCAAAGTCAACTAGTGGCTAAAATCCTGCCTAAAATATTTTTTTAAATCCTTTAAGTAGTTTTGCTCGATTAACCGACAATCATCCAAGAAACATTCGTAGCTCTACCATGTCTTTGTAGCAATAGCGTTTAATTATTTATACGTATTTTTTTTTTGTATGGCAACGCTGTAAAATTTTGTCATACTAAAAAAAAACTAACTTAAACGTAGTCGCTATCGACTATCAATAAATACTGCTGCTTCATACTGATGGTAGAGTCACTGCACTGACTTTATACACAGTGACAAAAATAACTATACTAATATATACTATAAAGGGTTTGTTTGTTTGAAATGCGCTAATTTCAGCAACATCTCCCTACTGCCAAAAGGAGCCGTACATTAATTAAAAAATGTTGTAAAAACCGGATAATTGATAAAGTTTCTGGACGTAGTCGCGGGCAACAGCCAGTTAGGTATAAACCAGCCTTTACTTGAGTTGAGTTAAATGTAGCAATTTATACATCTACATTTAAAAAAAACTTTTAAACAATCCTTCCATCTTTTGAATCTAACTATTCTCTCAAAATGTGCCAAATTTCAGTCACCAATAATTGCATTCGCTTAATATTGGCGGTATGGTTCATTAACCCTCTGTCAAAAAATGTATAATTTCCACACTAAAAGCGACTGGGAACAAAATGTGTTGTCACTTTGTTGTTGACAATCGCGCGCAATTTGTGTATAAATTTTTCAGAGTGCTAATGCACCGCCAATCTTGAGCGAATAGACAATAAGTTACCACAATCCACTTCCTCGCTCATTTATTAATAACAATGTAATCAAAGT
>JAOTAV010010725.1:0-42246 GCA_026546445.1 Cyclargus thomasi | reverse complement strand
CCAATCTTGAGCGAATAGACAATAAGTTACCACAATCCACTTCCTCGCTCATTTATTAATAACAATGTAATCAAAGTAATCACTGACCTTGTTAATCACAGAAAGCCATTGCCTTCCCAGGGTCACGTCAGACATATCGCACTTCAACCTTATTTTAATAGCAATAAGATCGGAAATTACTTTACCAATTTAACTCAAAATCTAAATAAATCTTACATTAGAGGTCACAAAGCATTCGCTATTTTAAAACAGCGTACTCGGTTCAGTATTTGGGTAGTGCCTGCGGGAGGTCACAGAATTTACTATGAAAAGCCTCTGACATGTATGATATATGCAGAATGATTACTAGTTATTTATTTGAATGATGATTAGAACGGTAATATAATACACTTTATCGTTATGACCAGTTCACGTGCTACTGCCTATTTCCCAGGAAATATATGCAGTAGAGTCCCCATTATTCGAACGTCGATCAACCGAACGACCGCTTATCCGAACTCCGTTTGCGTAGCGTAGCGTTAATAATTAACATTAAATTGTCTGAAATTTTTACAAAATTCAATGTGTTACAAAACTAGCGGAAAAAATCGGACACTCTCTTAAACCTCAGGCCCTATTTAATCACTCCAGCTCAACTCCACTAGAGGTTTTCCAAGTTAAATCGTCACAAGATAATTTGAGCGCCGCCTCCCGCGGCCGCGTCTTCAACTTAATTAAAACACCGCCAAATGTGTCTTAATATTAATATTTTAGCCCGAGATATTAAAATAAAGTCTTTATTAACCCATAGTTAATTACTGTGTAAAACCAAGCGACGTGAAACTATCATCATTATAAAAAATCTGAAAGACACGACACGAACCCTATAAAAGTAAGAACTACGACTAACAACCATGGAAATCGCGTTTAGGAGGTATATAGTTCTGAAGGTATACCTTATGTAGTGTATGTGTATCATAGATACACCATAACTCTGTCTCACAACCACCGCTGTAATGAGGGTAGTCTATCTGTCGAGATGGCTGCTGTAGCTGTCAAGGTGACAGTTGTGCTATGGCGCTCGACGAGGTTAGACGTACGCTCGCGTATAGTAGCTTTGTGTGTGCTCAGTAAGCCAGTGTCTGCCGATTTGCATCTTCCATAAAGTATGATGCTTAACTATATCTAGCTTCCCCGGCATTAGCGTTAGAATCTAGTTTACCAGTGCCATACACTTGGATATACATAAAAACTTTCTGCTTCTATACACAAAAAGGTTTCTGGGAGGAACTGGCTGATTTGTTTGTCTCTCTCTCTAGTAGAAAGCAACTCTATTTCACTATGGTGTAAATCCTAAGCGCACGGCAGGTTGCGGGCAACATTTAACAACTTACCAACCGATGTTAACCGGCTAAATGCGCTCAAATCAGCAATATAACTAGGCAGGCATATAGTTAGACAATTATGAAACTATATCAAGGCTGGGTGTACATTACATCGCCATCACAATGAGCGGTAGACAAAAGGATAAACGTGCTAATTGTTGGGAATTACGACCGACTGAATTACATACTACATGTCACACCAGTTCCTACATGTCCTTTCAGCGTTTTACACGGGTTCCTTGACCTCGCGTTAACTATTGTATTTTAGTATAAGCAAGTCTTGCTAATTATTGTGTTGTAGTACTAATACGATATCTGTGGTGCAATCAATAAGTATGACATTTAATGGACTTAGGACGGATACTGTTAAGAAAAAATCTACAATAATTATATTAGTTCTTGTGCTATTCACACCTTTGTTGTGATATGTTCATTACAGATCTCAGCTGTTTCTCTGCACGCAATTTCTACTCTATACCAAACTCGTTAATATTTAAAAAAAAAAAGTTTATCAAAAGCGAGTAACTTTTAAAAAGCTCGATACGTATTGTTACTTGGACTTTTTTGAATAAATGAACAGTTGTGAAAGTTCCGAGTGCTTCCACGTAACTAGTTAGCAGTTCGCCTATTAATTATTCTGGAATCAATAGTTTTTTTTACTTTGGAACTTTTTTACTGAAGCAATTTACCCTTGGTTCTTTATAACTAAATATACGTAAGTTTCCTGTTTACTACTACTTAGACACGAAATTATAAATTTCCGCAACACAAGTTCGTAGCGTACATAACATAACATGATGAATGTTCCACTCCTGGACTCAAAATAAAATCTAAGCAGCAAATTTCATATCAATCGCTTTAGATTCTAAAGTGATTGATATGAAATGTAAAAAACATATTGATAATTGAAAAAGTGTTACTTTACACACAATTTTAGAAAATTTAGATGTAAGGAAACACTTTTCCAGTTATGCATATATTAATAGGGAATATTATTAACGGAAAACTTTGTACCAAGCAAGGCATGACATTTTTCCCAGTTATAATTGATATGGAAGAGGAGCGTCTAATACCAATATTATTTTTAAAAAATATGCTTTAATTTTGCATAATTTTAATTAAATATTATAACACTACGTACACTACAATATATATTTTATATTTGTTTATGGTTGAAATTTGTGATTTTTTAAAATAACATTTAATGGCCTGGTAACGAGACCTTTATGCCAAATTGAAGTGTCTGATGAAATAGAAAATAGATTATAGTTTTTTACAGCTCCTCTACACGATGGATGTAGTAAATATTTAAAATATCATCTACATAATCGGCGATTACAAGCGATGATACGCGAGTACACGCCTCCACCCGGGTTTGAACCTGCACCCTCTCGAGTGCGAAACAATCTTACCCATCTATCTTACCCACTAGTCCACGGACACTTTTAAAACCATGTTAGAACCAAGAGCTCCTATTAACATTCTGAGTTCTGGCCACATTCCGTCCTAGCTGTAAAAAAACAAGCGACATTGACCTTAAATGCAGTGACAAACACAAAGCGGCAGATATTTAGAATCTGCAACTGTGTTGCACCAAGATGAGAAAGTATAAATAGTACGAGGTCGCCGGCGACAACTAGTTACTAACGTCACGGTCGCAGCAGAGAAATTACAGTGGGGTTAGGACGAACAATTGAGCGAACGGGGCCCCTAGTCAACGCGTTTACTTTAACGATTTTTTATAGAACAACAATGTGTGTGACATGACAGCAGTCGCACATCGACTTATTTGAAGACATAAGTGGAAGAAGCAGATTAAATAATGTGTGGTTTATGCGTATTAAGTAGATAAGTAGTTAACTTAATTTAAAGTCATTTAACTTTTACATTTGACTTGTATAGTTAAATGTAAAAGTTAAATGACTAATTTTGTGTTTACATGCAATTGTTAACTTAAAATTAAGTAAAAATTTAGTTACCTACGCATCTGCTTAATACGTGTAAACAAGACATAAAATTTAAAAATCTGCCGGATTTATGCGTAAATAGTCGCTTTAGGACTAGAAAAATGATTTGAAATTAAAAAAAATGGATTTGATGAATAGCTATATGCACTAGCTAGATAATGGAATAGGTAATTTATAAGATTTATTGCAATTTTATACGAAAAAATATTGTTTACTCGAACATTGAAAAATTCTTCCACTTTGTCCTCATTTATGAAGTTATGGAGCAAGCGCGACATACGGACAGCTACTGCCGCCGCTAATGGACACTTCTAACAGCAGAGGAGTTGCATGTGAATTGAGGGCCCAATGGAAGAATAAGCTACGGGAATAGAGAAAGGGGGAAAGGTGTAGTGGAAGTCGGGCCTCCGGTAAACTAACTAGTTACTAGCTGATTTTTTACATATTCATATCCTTCGGCGTGTAAAAAACAACAAACAACCTATTTATTATATATTTCTTAACAGATTAGGTTGTTACACGCCGGTTTTCTGTGAACACACATTATTCCATACATTTCAATCGGCGATTCTATAAGAAGCGATAAGGAAAACGCTTTTCGCATTCTGAAACTTCACGTTTTTGCTCACCACTTTTTTGTGTTTTTATTCTTTTGTTTTTATGTAAACGCAGGTTCTATTTTAATTTTTTTTTTAATTTCAGACACACCATACCTAAAGCACAGATTACATAAACAATCAACATGTTTACTGGAATTTCATATTACATATCAGCATCTAGATGCGCTCACAAGTTGGCGGTCTGCCAGCACCTGCATCGGCCAATCATTCCGCCGATCTGCCAAATTACAATCCAGATGATACCGTAAATATGATGCCGCCATCATTGTTTCGCATGTTAAGAACACTTTATTTAATATCCTACATGGCATATTTAGGACCTTTTTTATCACTTACTGATAGTTCCTTATAGTCTATTCACAACTTGATAGATTATCTAAACAATATATTTAGGAAAGTAGATGTATTAATGATGCGATCGATAGTAGAATCTTTGTAACATACATGAAACAAATGAAACGTTCGGTACGTTTACCAAAGAATACCAAATGAGATGTCACGCCACAAATCACTTGTCGACCCAACGGTTTTTTATAAGACCTTAATAACCAGTAAACCCATCAACAATAAATAAGCAACATACATCTGGAATGTTATTGCGAGGCGTGCCTGCGCAAGTGTTCAAAAACAAAAATGAAGTTACAACAACCGTTTCTATGTCAGCACTCAATATTAATTAACGAAAAAAAAGGTCATAATAAACACTTCAGAGTGAAACAATCACTGAATACGAAATAATAAAAACCCCCCATTATACATTCGCTTTCCAAAGCTCTACAGCCTATTAATTGTCAAGTTTCAGAGGCCAAGGGCAGAGATGAGAGCGCGGGCTACTCTCGACTCCATCTTTGGGTGATAAATCACATATTGCCATGGCAACAATGTGGATCTATTATGAGACATCGTGTTACTTAGATTATGTAGAGGGATCGAGTGAGTTTATTCGATTCTATATCGATAGTCGATTTTAAATAAATTTATGGTCGAATTTCGACCACAGGGCGGCCTCTAGTAATTTACAAAATGGCTTTTAGTAAATTGACAATGGAAATTATTTGCAATGAATAGCTATGAAATGTTATTTAAAAGCTATTTATAAATCATAATATTTTAATATGATAATAGCTCTTTCTCCCAATCTAGGCGGTTTAAAACATTATAGTTTATGAACAAAACCGGTTTTTCTTTTTTTAATCTTTACGACACAGTCTTACCGAAAAGTGACATAACCAAACTGTCAGTTAAATCATCGCACACGGTTAATTACGCTATGAACAAAGTAAAGTAACCTACTTATCTTAATAAGGTTACTTTAAACTGATGACTAGTATCCAGTAACCATATACAAGTCAAATTTGAATTTAGACCTTATGTGGACGAGATAAGACGTGTTATGTTATGGCAAAACAGATGGATCGTCAACATCAGCTGTTCTATTAGCAAATGGAAAATGACGTTACAGTAATTAAGGGTAAAATAACAAGTCGCCGCGGATTAGCTCCTTGTGTTCTGACCTCTAAACATTAAAAAGTCACTTTGAGATGATACAGATGTTCTAAAAGAAAAATAATAATCTTAGTTAACGTGACAAAAGGGAAATTTCGTATATTTACATTTAATTTAATTATGTGTCGTAGTTTTCCATGTATATAGGGGCCAAACATGATGACTGGTGACTATTGCAGCCTGCAAATTTTATACCTTCTAATACTAATAACTTAAAAAAAAAAATTACAGCCGAACAAGTAAACTCCTCGTTTTGGAAGTCGGTTGAAATATAGAGATAAATAAACACAATAGATAAACTGAGATAATTCGCATTCCCTCCTCTCTGTCATTCTCGCCGGAGAAACTTAAATTTCCGCGCGACATACAGACACATTTCTTGGCCTCATTCTCCCCTTATTTATTTAGAAATCGTTACATACAAGAAGCACATAACTAACTATATTTCAACATAATATAATCTGTCGATTTATCATCCACATTATCGTTGCTGGCTATCACATGCGTGCAATTAATATAAATTATGAGTAACGCATTAGATTTTAATTAAAACGTTTGAGTTCACAGTCTAGTTAACTGTTGAAATGTATTTTAACGTAAATATTTGGTACATATGCGATTCGATGCAATTTAAACTATTCAATTAACAAATACATCCCTTCAATTTAAGTGAATTTTGAAGGCCTACTCTCAAATAACTAATACATTCAAATATTTGAACTCGACCGAATCGGACACGGTTTTAAAGTAGATAAAAGTACTACGTACATTGATAATTAGGACACAAACATTCACCAAAAAGCTTCCTTTCTAACACTTCACAAAATCCGTTCACAACTTTACGAGATTAACGCGAACATACGAAACCATAGACAAATTATTGTACGAAACTAAAGTCTTCATAATATGTAGTGACTAGCTTTAGCCCGCGGCTTCACGTCGTAATCTAGTGGGAGAGGGTGCAGGTTCGAAACCCGGTGGAAGCGTGTACCAATGAGACATTTTCCGTGGGAGAGCCATGCTTTGGAACCGGAGTGATACCACGACTTCACAGAAAACTGGCTTGAAACGGCACTGTGCTGTGTTTCGTTCAGTGAGTGAGTTTACCGGTGCCCCAACTTCCCTAATCCCCTACCCCTATCCCTATTCCCTCATAAAGACCGGCAAAGCACTTGCGAGTCTTCGGATGTTACGAATGTCCATGGGCGACGGCAGTTGCTTTCCATCAGGTAACCCGTCTGGTCGTTTGCCCCCTAAAAATTATAAAAAAAAATAAAAGTTTAGTTTTTTTTTCTAAACTAAAAGTAACCTATTACTCATCATCATTTTGACTGAGTCTATGCAAAAATCAAGTCGATTGGTTGCTACGTGAAAAAAGGAACAAGAAACAAATAAACAGACTTTTATAGTGTTAATAAGGAACCCATTTATAATATTAATAAGGAAGTGAGGATGATAAGTATGCCTTCGTCAAAACTCCAGTAACCGAGACTTTTAGTCTCAGTCTAACACTGACGTTTTGTCATTCAAAAGTATAAAATACAACATTAATAGTGAATCAGAAATTTCAATGAATCGAAATGATGACGTTGAAGTTTGTTACTGACCTAATATATTTATTTATTAACCTAATTATGTACAAATTAATAATGACGCAGCATTCACAATACTGCTGTACTGCATTACTCATCATTCAAATTCTAAAACATATCTAACTATATAGTAAGAAATTTTAAGTGTACAGAAACAAGACGGATTTTTTTTCAAAACGGACATTCCAACGGGGGTTATAATTTTTGCAGCAGGAAATATATATACTTTTAAAGCAAACAAGGGCGTAAAAAACTGGTTATACTTTAAAATAATCAATATAGTTAGCCATTGATGGTTCTTTTTTTTTTGACAAGCTAGATGAAGATTTGTCCAAATGCTATAGGAAAAAAAATGAGTGTTTTCTCGAATGTTGTAAAATGTTACTTATTCGGTTCTTCCACTTATGTCTTAATATGTGAAACAAAAACAATTTTCAACGTTTTTTTTTCCCGAACCGATACGCACCGCAGCAACGACGTTCAGATTTTTTTTTCATCTGAATAAAAATGATTTTCATTTAACTTAATTGCGTTTTTGTTAAAAACCACTTAGTTATGTCTTTTCGCGATCATTCCGCATATCAAACGGATTCCTTAATTGTAATAGACTGAACCGTTTCGACATGGTATCACAACCCATAATCACACCAGCTACTCCAGACAATAGTTAGGTCCTTAACAATGTCACTCGGCGGAAAATTTTCTCATCGACTACTGCATCACGTCATTACAAAGTCACCTACGTTTACGTAACGTACGTGATAATGCATGGCACTGCACGTATCACACTTTTTGATAACATCTATGGCGAAGACGTATCACTCTTCGGAATAGAGGTTTACCTTTACGTCCTGTATGCCTTAGGCGTTATATTTGTTCGGAAAAAAATCCGCCCAAACCCACTGCGCCCGGAGTGCCCAGTTTTTATTTTTTTGACATTCGATCGTGAACGCGCTTCGCGTTTACATAAGATTTTATAGGGGATTTGTACAGCGCCATCTAGCGATGCTCACGGTCACATGTACAAATCCCATATAAAAATCATAGTAAACGCGAAACGCGTTCACTGTCGATTGTCAAAACTCACAAAACAACTCACACTCGGCTCGGATTGGTCGGAAGTCTCGGGGTACGTACACACAGGTCTCTTATTGGTGCGTACTGTTTTAGTGTGAGCGTTAGTTGATTGGCGGTTAATTTATTAGTGCCGAAACACCGATAAGTTTCGGACACGGATGGCTCACATTACTTCTTTATTGTTTATATGCTCTATGGACTATGGCAACCGTAGATAAAAGGAGTTTTATAAAGCCACAATGGACAGAATGAGAGAGTGACCCGACTTAGAAGAATTTCCGATATTGAAAGGTTTGACATAACGGTCATGCTAAGCCTGCTGGACCTCAGAAAAAATCTTCCTTATAAGTTTCGTAATTGTAGGCAGCACTTAATACTATTAATTATTATGCATTCGCTCCAGATTCCAAGAGCCGCTCTTTGTCAAAAAATGTATAATTTCCATACAAAACGCGATTGTCAACAAAGTGTTGTGTTGTCACTTTTGTTGTTGACAATCGCGACTTGTACAGACATTTGACAGAGGGTTAATGAACCATACCGATAGTTTTAAGCAATAAGAACATGATTTAAAAATTCCGAGATGCTGTTTTTTCTCTAAATTCCGAGATGCTGTTTTGTCTCTTAATTTCGAGATGCTGTCTCTAAATTTTTGATCACGCTCTTAGATCAATATCAGACGTACATTATTCTTTCTTAAGACCTCATTTAGTACACAATACACAAAATAGAAAAGAAAGAAAAACTTCATAAGCGTTTGTTATGGAATATTTGAATAAATTTTTAATAATTACCTAAGGCTTAAAAACTTGAATCAAACAAATAACCAAGTTCTCATACGACGATGCTGGAAAAACATGAATCGAAGAAGCGGGTAATCAACATTTTACAACATTAGAACATTTAACTACAAATTTTTCTCCTGTAATTTTACAATATTTTGTAACTTACCTTTTTAACAATTTTGATTATATACGAGTATCTTACCTAAAACCAACATTTCTAATCATTCATCAAATCATTTTTCTGGTCCAAAATTGTCCATTTATACAAAAAACGGCACATTGTAAATTGCAAGTTAACCGCTCCTACCATTGATGTTTTCAATTTTCCTTTCAACGAAAATTTCCAGCATTTCCTACACATCACTGTCACCTTTGGCATATCACAGCAGAAAGCAAGGGGCAAAAGCGTTATCGAGCCATTTATAAAAAGGGGACTCATTCAATGTTTCTAATTTCAAAACTTCAAGTATTAGAATCGTATGTGGGGAGGGTGTAATTATGAGTCACATAACAATAACTTGTGATATTTTATTACGTAGTGGGGTGTTTATGGTATTTAAAAATGCACAAGGGCCAGCCCGTGAGCCATATGTCGCGTTAGAAGGGTCACGCTGGATGTCGAAGCTAAATTTCTCACGAAACTCAAATAGACGAACGATTGATAGACAACGGCGTTAAGTCAACGGCAATAAGAAAAGAAAGAATTGAATAAAAAAATAAACAAGTTATGGTAAGAGAATGACAAAAGAAAAGAATGGAAAAAATGACACTAATGTTATGAAGGTGATATTTTGGTGGATATTTGTCCATCAATCAAGCAACTGAAGGGTTTTGATGAAAACTAATTAGCATGTAAATGCACTGACTTCCCAGATTTGTGAATCTGACTGTATATAAATATTCCGTTTTGTTGCCAAATGACGATAAGGAGGTCTTATAGATTCGGCATGTCTATCTGTCACAGCAACTATTAAAAGTTTCAACTCAATAAGGTTACATTGTAAGAACTTATTTTCTCAAGATAAAAATCATTTTAAAATCAGATCTTTTTTGCATATTGTTTGTGAATAATTATGATTGAGGTCGGTAATGTTATACTGCAGGCCGGGCACGTTAATTACAACCAGTTTAATGATTTAATAATTACGGTAGCTATTAATAAGAGATAATGGCACGAGTTTTTAAACGATATGCACTTTTGATTTTACTTTTGTTGTTGTTTTTAGAATATTCATTTTTCACTTTGAATCCAGCGTATTTTGTAGCAGAATTGAAAGAAACAGTAGTTTCCTCCTGTCCCTTAGCTTTTAATTTGGTACAGCCAATTTCGGTTTTTAGAGTGACTAACAAGTTTCCAATATCATGATATACATGATATTGAAATCTTTACTTGTACGTGTTGTAAGACTTTATACGCGTATTTCCTATTCTGCGACATCGTTTGAATCAGTACTTGCATGCGACGAACGTCGAAAAACTCTCGCGCGCGTCACCGCTCGCACGTGAGGCCCTACTGGATTGCCCCTCGCGAGGGGCTCTTATCATTCGATACCTACACGGGCGAGTGGGACAGGCTTGGCGAGACTAACAAAAAATTAAGTAACATATATGGCCAATTTTCGTCTTAGAAATCACAATAACTAGGATCAGCCGGACAAGGACAGGGGGGATTAAGGACGGACGAAAAACTCACGACCGGCCGAATTGATTGATCGGACAGCCCGATGGCGGACCATTATCATCCATTACGGACTAACGCTACACAACATGAATAAACAAACATTCACACAACATATCTTAGGCCTCTGCGCTATACTAAAGCGTGGTTTGATTCACTAAACTAGCTTTTGCTTGGGGATTCGCTCGTGTGGAATTCGAAAATCGCATAATCTTATTTTACGATTGATGTTTTTCAAGGACCAAAATCAGTAGTAGTTATTGTCGGGCTCGCGACCTCTTGAGCCGTGCCCTGATCTCAGCCCTGCCTATTATTGCGCTTCTGAACTTCTCTTTATCTGTAGTTCGGAGAACTTACAAGAATGTTATGAAAGATTAACTTTATTCGATGCAAGCAGGCCTCGACTTAGATATTTTTTTCTCTTTAATATTTTATAGACAAAAAGTGTATTATAAATTTCCAGTTTCCTACTTTCAAGGTGAATAGGGCAATGTTCTTTAACCTTTCTCATAATATAAAGCTGTTTATACTCCTAAATCTTATGTAATACCTACTTAGATAAAGATTAGATATTTTGCCTGATTGGGAAAAAGAATGGTCACATTTGTTCCTACGGTACCACAGCTGAGGAGGGACGATGAAAAAATTTTTGTTTGTAAATTTTGTGGGAAAAAAAAAAAACAAAAAAATACGGCAAAATTGCGAAGGTCCGGGTCAACTAAGGGTATCGACCGCAAGTACAAACGAGTTTACAAATTTACAACAAATACCAATTATAAATTCAAATGCGCATCTTATTTATGAATAAATTTTCGCAAACGCTTTTTTAATGACTTTAAAATTATACCCAGTAGGTATCTCCTCTGTACAAACTAGGTATGTGTTTGTTAAAATTAATTCTGATTTACTTGTAAGAAAAACTTAAAAATCGATAAAAGGTACATAGGGAGGTATAAAATATTTAAATTGGCAGCAACGTACGAAACTGATAGACCTCACAAAGGCTGATAATAATCTTTTCCAGTAAAACAGAAAAAAAATAATTGTAAAAAAATTGTAACAAATTCTTGTGCTGATGCTTGCATGATGATTTAATAAGTAATGGTTTCGTACAGTAGTTGATTCCATAATGGCTGGTCTAGCGTTGGTACTGTGTAAAAGATCCAGTATCTAAACCAGCTACTGTATCGATGTAAACAGCCACATTTTAACTACAAATATTGATGATGATTTGTTCGAAGTTCGAATTACACGTGCGAATTTTAGGTACCTCTGGCCCTTTGGGACCGAAATAAGTAATCATCGAGAGGGTTAAGAGCCACCCGGTTAAAATAAATCGAATTCTCGGAATTTCAATGAAAAAATCCAGCACAGAAATATCAGTATCAATCTTAATTCATTTCGTTACTCGAATGATTTATTTCGAGATAAAAACTAACAATGAAATCTCGGTTTTCAATCGGATTTTAAATAATTCTGAATTGTGTTGCTACGCTGCTTTCGCGAAGTCGATCTACGACACTAAGCAAACGTACCTTTCCGTTATCATCGCGAACTAAGTCAAAAGGTCTAGTCTGGTTGTTTAGAAGCTATGATATAATGATTATACGGCGAGTGACGTAACGTCGGCGGCAATGCCAAATAGGTTACTACTCGTCTACTGCAACTCTCCCTATCAAGGTCAAGTCGCCGCGCCGGCAGTCGGCACCGACTCGCTGCACGTTACTACTCAAAACTGACTCACCTGTTCTTTTCCAACTCGTTATGAGTGGTCCTGGAACAGAAAACAGAGGTTGTAACACGGTCACGGCCACTTCACTACACAACACTGCACCGTCAGTCACAGCACTTCACTTCACTCACCTGCTACCCTGCGACTTCTTCGTCTTGGGCCGTCTGCCCCCGCACCGAGACTCTTCGCACGCCGGTAGACTCGACGCGTATCCGTGTTCCGACTCTGGAACAAACAAAACTGCAATTCCGTCAGAATCAGCTGATCACGCCGAGCGAAAATAGACGGGGAGCCATGTTGACGTGCGAGTGCACTCGATTGACAATTCAAACAAAGAAAAGCCCGTTCACCTCTTTCCTGCCTCTCGATGAATTCAGCGGCTTTGAGCAGGGCAGCAATACTCATATTTATTTAATCCCGGTTCCACGCGCGGTATTCACGAGCGTCACGCGACTTTATTCGATTAAAAACTATAAATAAAAGTAGTTTGACAGCGCGGCGGGCCACGTCCGTGCGAGCCGATGTCGAAAACACACTAGCGGGCGCGCGAGCGAGGCGCGCTCGGGGCCGCTCGGGCGCGGTCGGCCGACCAATGGGGGCGCGCGAAGCTGGCTATAAAATACCTGGGTCAATCACGTGAACTTTGTGTTTCCAAACAAAACATTTTTTTCTATGCAACCCATGCTCTGCAAGGTTCGAACTAATTTACTCCAACTTTTTTTATTTTACCTTCGAGCGAAACGAGTACGAGGTTTTTGGGATGTAATACTTATTCGATCTTTTAATGAGTTTTACTCCCAATGTGATTTTAAAAATGCACTCTATCCAATAAGAATAACTAGCGACTACCCTAAAGTCTTTACACGTATTAAGTATATAAGTAGTTAACTAAATTTTAAGTCATTTAACTTGCCACCTGCTACTAAATTTTGTGTTTACATTAAGTTAAATGGTTTAAAATTTAGTTACCTACTTAAAACGTGTAAACCAGACACAAGAGCCACCGTCGTTTCACCGCTTACAGACAGAGTCTATCCAAAACTTTATTTGATGCATGTTGTATGGAGAATCTGTCAAAAAAGTCGTGGATAGCCTAACAGAACAGACTTTGTCAGTAAGCGGCGAAACAGGCCCTAAAACTTCCACCCTGTTTTACACAGCCTTTTGTCTTTTACTTTTATTTTAAGATTTTTTTGGAGGCCAGGGTGCAACTTTTTAGTTCATACTTAATAAGGCAAAAGAAATTTATTATATTAAGTAACATTTATAGTCTGTTTAATTTTTCTGAACTCTGTTAGTATGTAATTAGTTAAATTAAGTTGTAATATAAGATTGTAACCTAAACTGCTTACAGTGAAATGGAAGAGTGTTGTTGCCTGACACAGGTTATCCTACTAGGTGACTTCGATGTATTTCTTAAGTATATTGTAAGTAATTGAAACAAAAAAAAGTATTATTATTATTACTTTTACAAGCGTAGACTAATTCATTTAATTACTTAATATGGGTCCTGCAGAAATCGTACATTTTCTAACAACAAAATTTTTGCAGAAATAGTTTTGCCATCTTGTAGTTTTGCAATCAAGTGTAAATAAACATTTGCTACTTCAAGATTTTTCATATATTTTAACTGTGTTGTAAATTTCCGAAAATATATTTTTAAGAACGCCTAGCGCCATCTATTGAGTTTTTCATTAACTATTTTTTAAAAATTTACTTCGAAATTACATTATTATTAATAAATAATTAAAACACAAAATAATTTACATTTGCGATACGCTTTTAATGTTCAATATCTTCAAGCAACCTTTCAGTGTATCGTTAAGCACTTTGATCATATAAATTCTCGCGTACATTACAGGTAAGAGGTGTTTGCGTGGTTCCTGAAACAAAATATTATCTGTGTTGGGTTCCAACTTAGGCTTATACATTTCAAACATTTCATGGGCTAAGTAGGGTAGATTTAATTTGTAAAAATGTGTCTAGTTATGGCCGCTGATAGATTGTGTTTAGCATTCCAGGGGTTACAAGGAGTCTTAGAAACCAAAAGCTGACAAGAAAAAATATACCTACAGTTAATATTCGTACTCTCCTGTAATATTGGCTAAATATTTTAACCATACCACTGAGGTAGTTACATAAAAGATGTGGTCGAAATTCCAATTGCTTTCCTTTTTTATCAGTACAACTTTTTATAATCGATGGCAGGCCCATGATGTAGTTAAAGATTAAACACCATTCATCCTGAAAATTTAATAAAAATTTTACCGAATTTTAGTAAGTAAGGTACAACACGGTCACAATACCTAAACGTTTGATCTTGATAAACTAATGTAAAAAACGTAAAATGTTCAAAAACAGCAACAGAAATATCGATACTGATACAAGGTAACAATTGGGGAGTTTTCTGTTGCTGTTTTTGGACATTTTGTTATGTTTTTTTACATTTCTTTATCAAGTTCAACCGTCTACCTAATGTGATTAATAATGTCCGTGTTGCACAAATGATTTATTAATTTAATAATAATACTTTTTTTTCCTCACTGACATTATGAATACGAAAGCATCTACGTTTCTCTTCGATATATATCTCTTTTACGACGAAAATTTCTTGTTTAAAGATATAACTAAATATTAGCACAGAACTGCATTCACCTCATTATTTAATAATGTGAAGTCTATCTGATCAAAACTAGGAAGTGATGGGTAGCAGCCTTCCTCGACCTTCTCATTAAATGTCCTGACGAGAGTTTCCAGTCTTGCACAATTGTAGAGAATGAATGAGGCACCTGCAAACAAAAACATACAACTCTACACATCATGACCTATTAATTGGAAATATAAATCTTTATGTCGGTAAGTTCTTTAGTTTTTGCATTTAGGCCTAAATAAATGACCAAATCAATGGCTGCGGATAATCTGTACTAATATTATAAATAGAAAGTGTGTTACTTAGTCGTTCCTTCATGCCCTATCTAAGCAACCAAACAACTTGATTTCTGGCATAGACTCAGTTTAAAGGATGGAGAGGATCATAATTCGTAGGCAATGGATTTTTATTTTGTGAAAAACTTTCACAGTTCCGGGGTGGATGTGTGTTAAAAATGTATTGTCTAGTACCCGAAAGTCAAGTACTTATCGTACCTTCGGGTACTTATCAGAGGGCCAGACTGACGTGACGTGAGACGTCTATAGATATTCTTATTAATGGATGGAAAAACGTCATGTTCCTAAAGTTTATTCAAGCGGTTTTCTAATTCCACGTGAGCAAAGCCACGGGCAAAAGTTAATGCTTATACATATATGTAAAGATGAACTTTTCATTTCGAATTTACACTTCTTCCTAGAACCTTCACTAAAAAATACTAAAAGGTTAGCTTTAATAAACAATAAATGAAGTTTAAAAATATGCCATATTAGCTAGCTCTTGAATTCCACGCCGAAAAAAAATAACAAAGGTTACTGTGACCGTTTTTTTTTATTGCATGAAAGGACGTGCTCGGATGCTACTTATATTAATCTGTGGGACGCGGGAGCATAGGCAAGGCATTCGCCCGCAAAAAAAAAAACCTAAAAAAACTAAAATTTCGCGAATATGGCCTTTTCCACGGAAAAAAAGAACTTTCTACAGTAAGCTTTTTGCAGTTGCGCCCTTCTCCGTAGGACCCGACGATATATTTACACAGATTTAAAACGCTTTGTTTTGACAAGCAATCTGCAATTTTAAATGGAAACAAACACAGCTGCTGCTATTTAAATTACATTGAGTATGTGGTAGCGTGTGTGAGAAATAAACGGAATTTAAAGTCCCAGATATTAATATAACTAACTAATATGTTATAAAAGAGTTATTTTTAAATTTAGTATCTTCAGCAAGATAATAGCAGCACAATCATATACCAATTCTTCTTAACACATTCTTTAAGAAGATAAGGATTCCAAGTTTTTAAACCTTACATATATTGTATGTATTTTTTTTCAATGATATTTAGGGGACAAGCGAGCAGACGGGTTACCTTATGGAAAGCAACTGCCGTCGCCCATGGACACTCGTAACATCCAGAGAGTCGCAAGTGCGTTGCCATCCTTTATGAGAGAATATGAAATAGGGATAGGGGGATGAGGGGAGTTGGGCCAATGATAAACTCACTCACTGAACGAAACACCCGTGGTATAACTCCAGTTGAGCCAGCTCATTCGTGCCGAAGCATGGCTCATCCAGGGTAATATTTTGACAGCATTCGAATTTTTAATTTAACAATTTTAGAGAAGGCTTTTACCATATAGCTAAATAAATATAGCTAAAATATTATTTACTATAAAACTAAGAACACTAATATATATAAAGAAAAAAATAAAACACCAGCAAAATATAAAAACTAATGTTATAATAAGAAAGTTTTTTCAATGTGAAAGAAAGAATTTTTAAATACCTTTGCTGCATCCGCCAGGGGCATCAAATAATATTTTGACCGGGCTAGAGGCTTTTGTCTGTAGAAGCTCAAACGCTACTGCAGACTCTCCAAGGTGATTTATAAACTCTCTCCATTTATCATCGGTTGATACCCTCACTCCATATTTGTGTTGGGCAATCAGTGTCAATTCATTTTGTCTTATCCTAAAAACAATAATTATACACATACGGTGTTATTATTTGTTTAAAGAATTAGAGTATAGCTATGTATTTTCTTATTAAATGCTTAATGACGTCTAAGGTATTACATACTTGTATAAAATAGTACACACTAACCTTACAAATTCATCTGCAGTTATTGCATTTTCTTTTGTACCCGTCTTTGCATTTAACACAGAACCAACAAAAACATCATCTGAATTTAAACCTGACTTTGTACTAACTAGTATTTCTTGATTTATTGAAAATATACAACATAGATTCTTGATAACAGAAGTTAAATATTTAGCTCGTAAGCTAGTTACACTAAGGTCTATACATTTAGTATCTAAACCAACATTACACATATCATTAGCTGTTATTAAAGAAGCTAACTGTAAATTGTTATCAAAAGCACTTTTCAAACCAATAGACATTGCTAATGGACGGTTTAAATAAATGTACACCCTATCGTTTTTTTCTTCGCATTTTGATATAACTAATTTCCATGACTGAGAGTTTTCTACTATGTCATCTGTAGTCTTATTCAAGTATTTGAGGAGGTTCTTTTGTTCGGTTTCCGTATCATTTATATATTCTTGCCAGGATTTCACTGTGTTTACAAAACTCAAGTCCCCATTAGTCTTAAAGTTGCTGGTATGTTTTTTAACTAAAAGTGCATTAACATCTCTGTTATTAACTACGTATAGATAAATGCTCGAGATAAGCTCACCAATATCATCGTTTACCATCATGATTGCACTTAAAACTAAAAATTTTGTAAAAACATATTTGAAAAGAGGTTAGTATTTGCAAAACATTACTAATAGGAACTGTCAGTGTCAATTATAAGCAGCTTTTTTTTTTTTAAACAAATACCGAGTAACAATTAACAATGAACGGAAATAAAAATTAATTAATAATCTTTTTTTTTGTTACCTGACGCAGAATGGAGTATAAAGTTACGAAGTATATAAAAATACACTTTTGTCTTTTTATGATTAACGAGGAATATAAGATCAAGCTAACGGCAGGACTTAAAAGATTTAAAAATATTAAAATAGTCGACGTCATTACGACGTTGACAAAAATCAAAAATGTCACTACGAATTTGACAGAGACTTGGGTTAGCTGTAAATTGTCTAGGTTTTGCCACTGTTTTATTGAAAAATTATTTTATATTAACTGAACTAGTCAAAATATATCGCATTTAACACATAATATGCTGCTATAGCGCAATGCTACAACACTATAAAGGTTGTATTTACATACTAGTGCTATGTCAAGTTATAAGTGTATTGGCTCACGATCACTTGCTCGAAGGTATTTACTGCGGTAAGGAAAACTGCTACGAAGTTCTGCAGGTAACACGAGAATCCACGAAAAATGAGATCGGCAAGTCTTACAGACAACTCGCCAAAAAGTTCCACCCGGATTTGCACAGAGGCGAGAAAGAAAAAAAGGAGGCTGAGGAGAAATTCAAACAAATCGCCACCGCATACGAGATCCTCCGAGATGATGAAGCGAGGTCCGACTACGACTACATGTTGGACAATCCACAGGAGTACTATGCTCACTACTACAGGTATTACCGACGAAGGATGGCGCCGAAAGTCGACGTTCGCATCGTCCTAGCTGTGACCATCTCGATAATATCTATCATACAGTACTACAGCGCGTGGTCTAAGTACGACACGGCCATCAAGTACTTTATGACTGTCCCAAAATATAGGAACCACGCTTTGGAGATCTATAAAGCAGAAACAAAAGAGGCAGCTCTGTCTCAGGGCAAAAGTAAAGGACCCAAGAAAAGTAAAAGCGAGCAAAAGGCTGAACAGGATAAAGTAATACGAAGAGTGATTGAGGAAAACATGGACATAAAGGGGGCCTATGCAAAGCCCGAGATAGTTGACATTCTATGGATACAGCTTATAATATTGCCTTACACAATTGGGTACTATATTTATTGGTACTTGAGGTGGTTTTGGAAGTTTGATATCTTAAAACATCCTTACGGCACAGAAGAAAAGTTTTATATCATCAGGAAATTTATGAAACTCGGTCAACACCAGTTTAATTCTATAGAGGAGAGTGAAAAGCAGTCTTTCTTGGATGAAAAGCTGTGGATCAAGCAAAACTTTCTAATATGGAAGGCGAAAAAAGATGAAGAAACTAAAAAAGCCTTAGCAGAGAATAATAAATACAAACAGTACAGGAGATATATTAAAAATCACGGGATCGGAAGAATGACATTTGATGACTCATGATGATTTAATGTGTTATTAATTTTATTATAATTTAATAAATTATTCTTGTATAACATAATATATTTTTAATACTCTAGTAGGTAACACCATGCTCTCTGTCCAAATTAAGAGGAATATTTAAATAGTTACAGAATATTAGATAGTGTAAGTAAAACACCGAAATTAAACCAAATCGGACATAATTAATTATTTATTGTTTTTATACTTCTATTCCCTCCAACATTGATGTCACATTCAACGCAAGCATCTACATTCAGCTCAGCATTGTACCAACATAAACAGCAGTAAGAGATATCACCAAAAAATGCAATCTAGAACAGTGCTTCGAGGTTTTGTTTGTGTTTTTTGAACAATGATCATTTTACTGGTTTTGTTCTACATTTTTAATAATTTTGTTTTCACAAGAGGCGGTGATATCCCTGTTATAGGTGCTAAATCAAGATAGATTGACATTTTTTTTCAAAAAATTGATGATAAGAAATTTGTATTTGTCTCTGAATAAACACAGTCATATTTCTAGCAAACTAAACATCTATTATAATCTAATCTTTTCATTAAAAATAATAAGTCTATAAAATATAAAACAAACTGAGATCCACTAACCAATTATTGCAAAAACCAGAAAAACAGTTAATATTTTCTTTCAAGAAATATAAGAATATTTTTAAATAAGAATATGGCAATACTCCTCTACCTAAAGCAAAAAGGAAGTTTAAAAAATCCAAATTAAAATTAACCGTTTTTTTCCTAGTACAAGTCAATAAATGTCTAGTACACATACCTTAGTTTTTAAGTCTATCTCATATTCATACAATTTAAACACTCATCAAATCAAGCAAACACTTAACAATGAAATTATTTTGATTATGGCAGTGCGTACTTTAATATAGGAATGTTTATGTTGAAGTCAATTAATTTTAAATAACATGTTACTGTCCTCTTAATCAGTCGCTGACAATATTCGTGGTTTATACCACACTTTCCTGTAACAATTTTTGGGAAAATAAAAATGATTTTCCTAATAAAACGGCATTCTATAAAAATACTTGCACATTGACTATACTAAAAGCCATCAAATGATAAATTTTAACATTTACAGTTTTGGAAATACATAATAATATAATTCACAAATTAGATTGTTGAAAAGATATCAGTTTATTTATTTAAACATCTAACAATAAATATTCTGGTTTTATTTTGATTACCCGTTGCATACACATTTAGAAGAATAGGATCTATGCTTTGTTACACTGGATATTACTGGGGTATCACATAGTAAATGTATCGTAAAATAACAGCAGCTGCATACCTTCATAATAATATATAAAGCATAAAATCAAAGTTTACAAAAATAATAAAGAATGGCAAGTAACATGTATACTGGGTGTTCACTAAAATGTCGTGTCGAAATTCATTCCTGGGGTTCAGTATCACTTATAAAACATAATAAGTTTATAAAGAAAGGAATTTATTTTACATATTTTTTTTGATTAAAATGTCTCTAAATGACATCATTGTTACGGTCGCATAATGTAGTAGCCGGGGATGAGGTAGGGAAGCGCGGGGCGCGGGGCGCGGGGAGCGCTCGCGCCGGCCGTGGTGACTATGATGTTAGGAGTTTTTGAGAAAATTAAAATAACTTTATTGCATTTTTTTTTCTTAGAGTAAATCGTAAAAATGCAAAGTACATATTTTTTTATTTTATTACGCAGATTAAATTTCGTTACGACATTTTGTATCACATTGTATTGTATAGCTGCCTGGTTTTTAAAAAAACTTTTTGACCACTTGGCAGTATGAGAACATGATAGTATATTTTGTGCGTCTGAATAATACTTTGAACAATCTTTTCCAGCACATATCGTTTTTCAGACAGTTTACTCCAATTTTGTACACGTAATTTATTAATATTATTTACATTAGTCATACATTTACAAATGTCGAATCCGAATTAATTACACAATATAATTTACCCTACATGCCTAGAATAAGGCTATTTCCGCACTGGGATTTTAAGTGTTTTAAACGTTAATATAATTAAGGCATTAACTTTATTACTAGAATCGTTATGCCAGTTACAATTTGGAATATCGACATCCCTTTGCAAGCATTACTCATTTTCTCAACAACTCAATTTTAAAGTTTAAGTTTTCATGGCATAGCCACATGACGTTATAAATATACAATATTCAATACCTTTTGTTTCTATCTACATAAACATTATATACAAAATAATGCTTTACCTCTATATCAAGTCCTTTTTGCTTTGCCCAAATGCAGGGTAGCTTAAAAAATATTCTGTCAATTTTCAACTGTATTAACTCGATTTCATAAATGTTTCTCGATGTGCTCATAAAGTTGACTCTTTTAATTTCAAAATACATTCTATAAGCTACATATTTGTTGTTATTGTTTATGGCTATTAAGCTTCTGTCCCACTACGTAAGCTAAGCTATATCAGGCGATAGAGCACAAATAAATTAGGAAAACTCTCTGATGTCAAGCTTTATTAGATTTTTAACGAGATATGACTAAATTAAAAATATTACTATTCACCCGCTTACTTTTTAAAAACCAAGCGAACCACATCGCGACATAACTTTGTCATTTATTAAAAATAAAACGGATGTAAATAAGGTTTCTAGTATATTTATAGCTTAGCTTAGGCAGCGAACGATAATCACAGTACACGACTCTCACAGTCTTCGCAGGCCACAGGCTAGAGGGCTTTAGCGGCCTCAGGCTGAGTTGGCCTTAGGCTAAAATGGCCTTAACGGCCCCAGGCTGAGTTGGCCCTAGCGGCGGCCCCTTGGCCTCACCGCTAGGTGCAGGGCCCTGCCTCAAACCGGTGTCTCGTGATCGGCTTCATCAATTCGGCCCAGTCGCCACGCATTTGGGTCGTTCGCTACGAAATTAAAAAAGTTATTAGTATATTTTCTTAAAAGTAAAACTTGCTCTTTGGTGGTTACATTGTGGTGCACCTACATTGTGCTTTTTATTTTGATAAAAATTTAAATTAAAATAGGGAAAAACATCCGGTTATTGACATTTGTTTTAAAATAAAATTATTTTAAAATTAGCAATTGTCATCCCCTTATTATAGAAACTTGTTACTTGTTAATATTCTCTGTCGTTGTCTCTTTCTGGTCCATTATAAATCCAGGTAACAGATTGAGACAGAAACATTGAACAGAGTAGGCCTGGAGTTTTTTAAGGGGGTTAGTTTTTTCAATAAATAAATGTTAATAGTCAGATGTTTCCTAATAAAACAAAAGATTACCTGAAATGGCGAGCCTTCCATGCTTGGGGGTAAAGGATCGGGAAAGGACTTAAGTTAATTTTAAACCTACCTTATATAATTTTATAAATAATACTTAGAAGTGAAGGTAACAATTTTAAAGCGTCGCGGTGTTAGGTCAAGATATACCAGACTTGTTAAGTCAGAGTTATAAATTATAAAGGCAAGAATTTTTAAACTACCCACCAAACAGCAAGTTTTTTTTTATCTGTGGACATATAGATTTTTTAATTGTGTGACCCGAAGATCTTTTAAATTGTGAGACACGTTGCGCGATAAAATATACTGACAAGAAAGTGTCAGATAAAAGATGTTTTTGATATTATTTTTTAAATTTGCACGGAAATGACAAAAGACATATCCCTGTCCTTCTCACACTTCAACACACGATATCGTTCCGCGTAACGTGTTAACTCTCTTAGTGTAAATCGTAAAGATTAAAGACTGATTCAAGCAAGTTTATCTCGACCTAATTTATGTACACAGATAATAAAAAATAAAGATTAGTATATTATATCAATATTATAGACTAGGGATATACACAGTACACACATATTAAACATGCAGCAATTAATGGTGTTTAAGTGAGAAATTATTTAATAATTTAAGTATCAAAAAAATCTCACATAAAACATTTATTATTTATATCAGGCTTACAATTAATTTGTGCTTCACTGTATTATGTGCGTTGTCATTGTACTTTCTTATTTTAATAATTAAAATTTGTCTGGTATCAAATCCATTTCAAGGACCCTTCTTTGATTGTTGTTTATCCATTCCATAGCACCATTGAGATTACGTCACGTTTTTGACGTCAACCAAGTAAACGTATAGAATCAATAAACTCCTGTCAAATAAATCAAATTTAAAAGATGTATAGAATTTTCATACCCTTATTAATTCGATTTTTACCCTGAAAATTTTATGATATCACAACCAATGCATCACCGATTTCAAAGAAATTCTATACACCTAAGAGTCATAAATGTGGAGGTTTAATCGTCTTAAATGCTACTGTATTATTAAATAGTATTAAACTTATCCAACAACTGTTTATTTAAGGCATAAATTTGCCTTGCTACATAGCAACTTCTAAAATACTCCAAAATATAGGTTTTAGGTAAATATTATGACACAGATTTTAATGCAGGTTCACGAGTAAAATTATTTTAATCAAAATTGAGATCACACTGGTCTGTACTCTTTGAGCAAAAAAAAAGTTTATTAATTGCTTATGAATTTAAAAAGCACTTATTGCATGATATTTACGTGCTTTTATAGATTTGTCATTTTTAGATGTGAATTACTCTATTAAAATTTCATGTGAAAATATTGTTGTGTTCATTGATAATACTGTATTATATGCAATAAAATATTAATATCTATGTAATAGCTACTAATATACTACATACAGTGATATACTACTCTACAGGTTACAATAAATAATATATATTTTGGTCAGCAAATTTTAAAATAACGCACAAGAGCTAACGTCAGTTTGACAGCTGTCACGCTATGACGCTTTTATTTTTTTCGAACCCGTTTTTTGCGACATTAGCTTCTGTTACGTGATGATATAAGCGGTGATTAATAAAGGAGTGTAGGGTATGGGCTTAGGGTATATGAGAGGGTGATTGGCTACGGCGTTCCGGCGTTCAGCAACTATGGGAGGCGGGCGATGAGCGCAGCAGCGGTACGTGTTCGCCTGTACCCAGCGACACGTTACAACACGACAAAGCACAGATTATCACATTTAGGGTCGTACGACACTCCATTATTGACATTCAGCCCCAGATCAGACGCACGGAAATTGAGCGGTCTTTGCGTTTTAACATCTTTCGGCTTAATACCAAACCATAGTATTACAACGTTCACACTTAAGAGGATTGTGTACCAAACGGTTTCTATACAACGGGCCGTTTACGTTTACCACCCTCTAAAGCGTCACCCAGAGTAATGATTTTGTAGTATGTTGAGGAAATACCTCAGAACTAGGCTTCTATGTTTTTATTTTTTTATATTTATTGTACATTTAAAAATATTTGTTTAGTATGAAAAAAAAAATGAAAATATATCATAATCTTCGATAAATATCGAAAAAAAAAACATATAATCCCAGTTCTTAGGCATTTCCACATCATACTACAAAACTATATTACTCTAGGTGAGGGTTTAGTGGGTGGAAAACGTTATGGTCCGTTGTGTAAAAAACCGTTTTTTTTTATAAAAATATGGGGGCAAACGAGCAAACGGGTTACCTGATGGAAAGCAACTACCGCCGCCCATGGACACCTACATCAGTGTTGTATGTGCGTTGCCGTGCGTTTGGTACACAATCCTCTTAACCGCTCGTTTTCTGCACGGGAATCGCGCGGTGCTTTCTCTAAACTAGCACTTAAAGGCGAAATGAGACTCACACTCATGAGACACGACACGGTGCGACACTTTACTTGCCTAGAACTGACATTAAACAGGCGTGAATTTGATGTTTTACAAAGGTCAGTTCCATGGATGTCAATTATCGCACTCGCATCGCATTATGTGCGGTCTCACCATTAGTCTGAATGATCTAGTAAAGAAGATTTTTGAAAATTAAAAATATTCCTAATACATGGCATGGCAATTTGCATCAAAACCTAAATTCTCAGAGAAATTAAAAAAAAATAGAGTGAACAATGGAGTGTTTTACTATTTATTTAAGGAAGGCAACTGAATTTCTTAACAATGATTTAATGTGACTGAAAACATGTTTAAAGTAGCGTAAATAATACAGATATAAAGAAAAAACTTTCTATCAGTTGCCTACCGTATAAGAATTTCCAGATAGTTGAAATAGTTATGTTGTACACACAAAACACTACACTCAAGGGATGAAGTTATATATAAAACTAAAAGCTTTAGTGGTGGCCACAAAAATAAAATTAACTGAAAGATCAGTTTAAAAAATTTAAAAAAATATGCAGTGGAGCGTCGATTATCCGAACGTCGATCAACCGAACGACCAGTTATCCGAACTCCCGATTTTCCCGCGCCCGGTGCTCGTGCGATAGTAATGAACACTTAAATATCTTTAATTAACGTTAATACTTGAAGATAATGTTTTGTTGCAAATACTGCAGATTGTAAGTTTTTACCCGACTGTGTCAGAAGGAGGGTTATGTTTTTCGATAGTATGTATGTAATATGTATAATTGTTTGGCGTGCTCTGCAGCCTAAACGGCTTGATTATAACGTTTGAGATATTGTTAGATTCCCCTTAATAGTGCAAGTGACATTGGGTACATTAAAAAATAGAAAAATCAAAATGGCGGATTTTAAAGGCAAAATTTTGAGGTCCCAAGATTTTTTTCCGTCCATTTAGGTCGAGTGGGGTATCAACATGAAGGCTTTTAAAAGCCATTCTAGAAATATGCATTACCTGATGTTTAAATTGTAAATGCGCAGTCGGGTTTTATGTTTTTGGACATTTAGCTTGTTTGATTAATTTTTTTCGATAAACGTATAATTATGTAGGATAACTATATAGTTTTTATTCAACCGTGGATAACTGAATATATATGGTTGTTCAATTATCCAAAATAACCGGTTTTCCGAACACCATGTCCCCAATTAGTTCGGATAATCGAGCGTCGATTACTGTATATATTTTTGTGAACGAGTCCAACAACTATAGCTTTTACTTTACTTCTATATTACCTGTACTAATAATTTAAAAAAAAACTCCTAAAATATTTTCCACGACATCCAAAACATCAAACATTCATTCATAATAATTGAGAGTCTTAAAAATCTTAAAAAATAACGTATCCTTGTGTATATTTTATTTTGCCAGCTTTTCATTTAGTAGCGAATATGCTACATCCTATTGCATATTTTGTCATGCATATTATAAGAATAAGCTTTACTAGAATACTATAGTTATTCATACTAAAGTAGGACATGCCCATACAAATCAGAATGTATGAAACATGCTTCAATCTACATGCAAATATAAAAATAAACTTACTTATGGCAGAAGTAAAATACTCTTTCTATAATTTTTTTGTTTATTGTATGAATAAAAAAATCAAGAATTAAGTTTGTTCTTTTAGAAAGCGACATAGATAACTGGAAATATACACATAACAAAACTTAACTTAATTTTCTCATAAAACAATGGCAATCAGTGGCGAAACTACAAGGTGGCAAGCCGGCAAAATGCCACGGGCCCCCAGCTGGAAGGGGCCCCCGATCAGCCCCTCTAGACAAGTGGCAGGCGATTAATTTTTACAATAATCGCGACATAGTGGAACGAAAACGAATTTGCCACGGGCCTCGAACGGTATAGTTACGCCACTGATGGCAATAATTAGCCAGTAAGCCACCATTTATTTAAAAAAACGACTACAACCAAAATAGCTAACATAAATGCATCGAACATAAATAGCAGTAGTATTCTATTAACGTTCTAAAATGCCAAAATAGCATTTCTAGTAAACTTAGCATCACAAACGACTGGACTATTAAGAATGTCTACAGAAAAATGTTAGAATTTAAAAATTTTGTGACTTGCTTTTCGGTATACAATAATATAGCGCTTTTGATTAGTAGCGGTCACCGTATAAAAAAAATTGATTTTTCTATTTAAACCACGATTCGGGATCGTTCATAAAGTA
This sequence comes from Cyclargus thomasi, assembly GCA_026546445.1. Lineage (NCBI taxonomy): Eukaryota > Metazoa > Arthropoda > Insecta > Lepidoptera > Lycaenidae > Cyclargus > Cyclargus thomasi. The sequence continues at coordinate 15,093 of JAOTAV010010725.1, read as the reverse complement.
CGTACCACGAATATCATGGTTTTTAGACCCCTCTCCCCCTTTTGTCGGAGATGGTCACATTTCAGAAGTCGGGGGTCCTCAGAATTGTGACGTCACAAAATTTGCAATTTTACACATAAAAATTAGAACCGCATCAATATTTCAAATTTGGAGATTAAATTTACAAATTTGAAATGTGATGTCACAAATCTGATGACCTCCCACCCCTATGTCACATTCTGATGACCCCTTAACGTGTGACGTACTTTATGGATGGTTCCTTGACAACAAAATGTCAACACAACACTTTGTCAACAAATTTTTCACAGACATGTTAATGACCCCTACTACCTAGATTGTACGAAAGCACTATATCTTTAAAAACCTTATCACACCGACCGGCGATTCGTGACGTGAATATCAGCTGAAGGCGCAGATGTCACGTTCACAAATCGCCAGAGCGGTATGACAAGTTTCTACGATCCATTCGCCGTTAGTTGGCAAAAAATTATATACAAAATATCAAAATTTATATGAAATTCTTTGCCAAGTAATTTTGAACAAACAACAATATACGTTTTCACCAACCGGCTCATAACGCTTGTTAAAGAGTCAAGAATCCTATGAATAAATTTTTACCAACCATTAGGATTCGGTGACGTTTATTGACTACCCAGTTCAAATATAATAAAAAATAAGTCAGAAAATCTTCATTAAATCAAAGTTAAGTAGTCATTTAAGTCTGAGGAAGTTGATAACCCACCTTGCAACTGTCTATTGAGCAATGCCGTAATGCCGGGTCCGTCTCCAGACTTCTTTACCACCAGCATCGGTTTGTCTTCTCCTTCCTCGTAACTGTTCGGCAGGTGACCGTTGCTGACTGACATGGTTTCACTCACCTGTAACGTTTTGGCAATAAAATTTGAATATATACCTTGAGATCACTAGCTGACACATTGGATAATTTAGGAACAAAATAACATTGTTGAGTTATGACAGAATAGATACGATATTAATAGTCAAGAACCTAAACATCCCAATGATTAAATTGGAATATTTAGGTTCCTGACTTCAGCAATAACCTTGTTCATGGATTGAGCATGCAATAATAACTTCATAGGCAATCATAGGCTACCATGTCCATTCCAGGTTCCTATCGCTTCCAACAGCATACTGCAACCCTCTCAACCTACCATGTTAATTGCCTGGTCCTGGGGCGTATTTTAAGAAAGCACGCCCCGGGCTCCTGTAGCTTTCCGCCCCATCATCCTAGCCCATGCCCTTCGGCCGCTCGGGGCTATAGCCCATGCCCCCGGCCACCCCGGCCTATATGCCTTCTGGCTTTAGGCTAAATACACCCCATGTCACGTCCCAGTATCTTTTAAAGGCGAGGTATGAGTCCTAACCTGCATGAGCTTATGCACGACGTCTCTCCCCAGTATGTGGTCGAACACCGCCTGCAGGAAGGCGTCCGACATGATGGACAGCTTTAGCTTGTCCCGATGCCACACTAAAACCCGGGACTCCTCCATCGCCATTATTGACACCTGAAATCATGGCGCAGACTGGTGAAGCAGGTTTACATTAGAGCATGAAAATTTATGTAAGTTCTTTCAGGTACCACTAAAACCGGTCTAGAGAAGCACGCGACGCGTCGTAAATTTCGACATAATATTCACTAGTGTTGGTTCTTTACTCACGTACAGTAGAACAACGATAACTCAAATCTCGCTAACTTATAACTTACCAGTTGAAACCCCGCGCCCGCGACTACGTCCTCGTAAAACCTAAACATTATTCTGTTTTAACAAAATTTTTTGATTACTGCTCGGCTCCTATTAGCCGTAGCGAGATGTTTTATATTTCATTTATCGAGGAAGGCGATAAATGGACAAACCAACACAAAAATAATTTTTCAATTCCGTTCAGTAGTTCCTGAGATTAGTGCGTTTAAACTAACAAACAACCAAACTCTTCAGCTATATATTATTAGTAGATACGTACAATAAAATTGTCATCTTCTTATCTGACAAACACGTTTCTTTTACTGTAAAGAAACAATCATCAATAAAGATGACCTCACTAGTGACAACGGCCCTGTGGAACGAGCTATTCCTTGTAAATTTGGCACGACCATTTTTGGCAAACCCTACTAATAGTTGCGCATTAGCGCTTTTTAAATTCAAATTTGATTGAGATCGCTTTGCTGAACTGAAATTCCACGAGTATCCAATCAGCTAAGTATCTGTGATTCAGTAATAATTTTCGGGGTCCTATATGGACTTTTACTACACGATATTCGACTATAAGCAGCAAAAAGAACGTTTGTATATTCAATTCCGTTGCGTCAATCGCACGGTATTTTCGCGTAAAAGACCATCCTATGTCTTTTCCCGTCCCTCCAAGTATACCAAATTCCATCTGAATCAGTTCAGCTATTTCAACACGATGTGGTGTGGGAATATGGGCGGTAGCCGCAAAGGATGATCTTCTGACCGGGCGAGGTGTTATGCTCGGTCGGGCCGAAGACCATGTGTGTGATTTAGCTGCATCTTTTAACTTTTTGGACTTACAAATCTTCGATAGCGCGATGCGCTAAGACGCTTATTGTGGGTACCGCCCCAGTGGTACCGTCCATCCACCATTTGTGATCATGGATAAGTATATTTACCTGGAAGAATTCATCTGTCGAAACACCAAACCACTCGGGTGAGTCTAGGAAATGGTGCGGGAACACTATGTGAAGCGCACGCTGGTTCTGCGATACCACCAGTCTGAAAAAATTATTTATTGCATTTATAAATTTTGGGCGTCCGTATGCCTAATGGGTAAGACCTTTGGTTCGCACTCGAGAGGGTGCAGGTTCGAACCCCGGTGGAGGCGTGTACCAATGAGACATTTTCCGACTTAAGTACGTTATGCGGATGCTCATTGACGTGGGAGAGCCATGCTTCGGCACGAAAGGGCCGGCTCGACCGGACATCACGGCCTCACAGAAAACTGACGGCGTTGTGCTGTGTTTCGTTCAGTGAGTGAGTTTACCGGTGGCCCGACTTCCCTAATCCCTGTTCCCATTCCCCATTCCCTCATTAAGGCCGGCAACGGACTTGCGACTCTTCGGATGTCGCGAGCGTTCATGGACGACGTCAGTCGCCTTTCATCAGGCAACCCGTCTGCTCGCTTGCCACCTAAATATCAAATCATTTAAATGACCCGCCGCGCTAAAATAAGATGGCGGTCGAGGCGTGGACAATCACTCGTGACGCGCAACATCGTGACAACAGTTTTCTGGTCTGATGTTATTATTACCTGGGTTACAGATTGTCGCAACTCGGAAGTCCAATTCGATCATGGATTATGAGATAATCCGGTGGCTTTCTCACGAATTGAAATGAATAATAATAATAACGGCATTACATTTAGATCAAAAATATGCCCCTGCGTGTTGGCTTCGGCCCCACGCATGCGCCTTCCAAAGGTCCGGGATTTAATTGCCCGTGAGCAAGGAATGCCTTACACAAACATAATAATAATAATATCCATAGACGCTTTACACCACGTCGATCTGGCCCTGTGCTAAGTACCCGAAGGACTTGTGTTACAGGTAACAGACAACGGAAATATATTTAAAACTTTTATACTATACACATATTTAAATTTTTTATTATATAATACACATATTTAATATACATCCATGACCCAGGAACATTGAAAAACTATTTTTTTTTTGTTCCGTCGGCAGGATTCGAACCCGCGACCCCCGGCGTAAGCTACCAAAGCTCAACCACAGCACCACAGAGGTCGTCAGTTTAAGTAGACGTTACCTAAGAATTTAGATAAAGTATGTTCTTCCGTAGCATAGGTACGGTTCCCGTGTGTAACATACTAGTGAGGTCTCGTATGTGCCCTGGAGGTCCAGGGTCCTGAAGACATTGTCCGTCCTCCGTCTATTTGTTGGCCGTACTTGCGGTTGGCGGGAATTGCTTTGGGTATCACCGATATATTGTCATAGACACAGACATTCAGAAAATGTATTGTTCATTTATTATTAAACTATTTCAGGGACCTAGCCCAAGCTTTGTAATATCATACAAATAAATCGTAAAAACTAAACTAAAAAAAGTCAACATTACTCTTATATCAGGCTGTCACTGTCTTTCTTAGCCGTTATCATTCGCAGATTAATTGTGTTTACTCCTAAAGACTACGTTTAAATCAGAACAAGAAATATAAATACTACGTAGAGCAAAGTCTGTAGGATAGGATTAATTAATTTTATTCTTTAGTTTAATATTCTGATACACTTACAAATAACATAACCGTTTATACATTTACGAATTTTTTGAAGTAACTTACTAGAAACTATTATTAAAGATTAGTTGGAGAAATTAACACAAAATTAGTTCATAAATTTATTCGGGAAGAGTGGCCGCATAACGACTAGTTATTACTATAATTGTGTGTCAAACTCAGTTCAGCAAGCTTATATACTACTTATATACTTTAAAATAAATCAATTGCCAACCTTACATCCTATAACAACAAACTAACAATATTATTTATTAGAGCACATAAAAATGTACTATTTACGTATATATTAGTTTTAAATTATCAAGTACATTATACAGGATATATTGAAATAAAAATTAACTTAATCAGAAATCCATAATATTATAATTATTAACAATTGAAGTCGAGTCAATGCAGCAGCTGTCCTCAGATCCGGCGTCCGTTCCCGGAAGTCGGTAACACATCTTGTCATAACAAAACAATCTTTGCTCACGGAACAAGTAACCATTAATTATTAATCGTTCAGCATCTACCTGTTAGTTATCAATGCGAATGTGTAAGTAATTTTCTGAGTTAGTCCCAGACCGAGTCATAAGGACCCGCCCGAGATTACGTATACGATGATGCCCACTATGCCCACTACGTTTCACCCTTATTTTACCTCCGACATTCTGAAAATCACCCTAATGCCCTTCTTATTAAAGGTTTACTGGGCACTCTGTACCGCGGGCTGGACTTTTCTATTAGGACGGAGAACAATATCTAACGTTTTAAGGTCTTTGTTTTTGTGTTATTTTAACCTCAGCTGTATGTTTGAGGTTGAAAACCTTCTGCGAATTCTATGTTGGCGAGTAGCATATATATATTTTTACCCGACTGCGCCAGAAGGAGGGTTTGTTATTCAGGAGTATATATGTATAAACATTTTTTTGTACATTGCGGCTAGTGGACAAAGTACCCGATGAGGCGATGCTGGCTGGCGCGGTGCGGAGAGGCGGGGAATAGTGATGATGAAGGAGGCGTGTTCTGTCAAAGGGTCACCAATGTAGGAAAGAACGTGGTGGCCAAAGGAAGATCTTCCGACCGAGAGAGGTGTTATACTTGGTGAGGCCGAAGCCCACGAGATACATTTCAGCTGTCGTATATATACCGCCGTGCTACGAAAACTTCTATAGCGCGATGCAGGATTATTACGCTTAATGTGGGTACCGCCACACACCTAACTGTTAGGGTAATTTATTTATATGACAAAACAACGTTTGCCGGGTCAGCTAGTGATATAATAGTAATAAGAGCTTATCACTCAATAACGATGGAGTGTCGGTGTCACTTATTGCGGTCTCGAGTGATCGTGATAATGGTATTGATAGTGGGCTAATCACTGCCCACACGTGGACATTCCCACAGTCAGTGATAGGTAGTGTCAACTTAACTGATTTTAATGTTATTAGTTTTCAGGAGCTGTTCTAATGTGCACTTTGTTAATTTAAAACGGAATATTTAGACAAGTAAAATTAACTTGTGAAGTCTAGCTACTTCTTCTGAAAGTAAACAATAAATTTCATGTATTATACAATAAAATTCAGGTAGGATTTCAATTTTCTCACACTGCGAGTTTACTCGCGTGCATGAACTTTTCAACACCTTGGTTGGGGTGCTGTATATTTTGCAAGATATTGTTAAAATGGATGAAATATAATTACAATAACAATATCTATGGACGCTTCACACCACGTCAGGCCCCGTGGTAAGTAACTGAAGGACTTGTGTTACAGGTACCAGACAACAGAAATGTATTTAATACTTTTTCACTATACATATATTTAAGATTTATTTAATATGATACACATATTTAATACACATTCACAACCCGCGACCCTCGGTGTGAGCTACCAAGGTGCCACAGAGGTCGTCAAAATGCTTGTTGATTCTCTTTGGTAAAATGTCGCTACTCGCCACTGCAGTGGCCTTATAAACGTGTAATTTTTTATGCAGGCTCTATATAAAAGGCCATGATTGTGGAGCGTTACTGGGCACAATCATCGTAAGAGCATCCGCAATCTTTTATAGTACTTTGTCGACTTACCGACCAAAGGCGAACATTGACAGACATAACCGAGGCGAGTATGCCCTCTGCAAAACCAATAATACGAGAGCTGATAGCAAATTTTGAATAGGTATTTGAGGCAAGGTGAAACCTTGTCATATAACTCTCCTATTACACCCCAATACGGCACTGAAGACCTGGCTGATGAGAAGCACTGCCTACCCTACAGTTTACCTAAAGTAAAAAAATCCATTAATATATTTGAGGCTACAAGTATTTTTACATTACGTTGTAGTTGGATATTAAAGAATAGAAAAAAAAATACAGATGATTTTAATATTGCCAGGCGCATGCGAAACAGTTTGCGAAAATTGCTTGGGGTGTAATAGGAGGATATTTCAAGGTTGCCTCAAATACTTACTCCAAAATTGCTACCAGCTCTCGGTTCACAAGCTCGGGTGTCATCGTCAGTGTTTACCGATTTATGAAAAAGATGCCAGTAGAGTACGTCATATTCCACATTAGACACATCATATGTGCACACATGAATGCAAGAGGTGGATAGAGATATATTTCGCAGGATTTTTTTTTATTTATTTAAATCTTTTTGCATTTCAATGTGGTACAAAGGTGGGCTTAATGCATAATGGCATTTGCTTCCAACCAAACCTTAGGGTGATGCAGAGATAATATGGTAAGGTAGATGCACTAACAGAACAACTATAATTATATTTTTTAAGTTTTGTCTGAATTTTTTTAATAATATTACGCTCAAAAATCTTCCTCGACAGCCTTACGCCGTTTGTCCACCAAAACCATCAACCGAGAAAGAGATTATTTCGGCTCTATAAAATGCAACTTTATGATCTAGGCTATAATTTTTCACTTTTAGCGACATTTCTCTATCGTCAATGTCGTCGCCATCATTAAAGGCGTAGAGGAAAATGAAACCTGTGGTCTACGTCATAAAGTTGCATTTTATCCGACCGCAATATTCTCGTTCCCGGTTGACGGTGTTGGTGGACGATCGACCTTAAGAGCAACGACTACCACGCGAATCTCCATACAAAACGCCATAACGTTTTCCTACCCCTAAATCTTATCCGATTTTGATCATTTCTCACTATGCTATTATCTTCATAGAAAGCTAGGCTTATATGTTTTTCTTTTGTCAAAATTGATATAAGTTTGAAAGTTACGAGCATCCAAAAACTAATGACGCGTAATTTCTTCAGATCAGCAAAGATGACAACGCACCAATCAATATAAGGTAATAACTCTCGTGTATTTCCCGATGTTTGTGTTTCACCCTTTGTCTTGATTGATCCGCGTTCGCAGCTCCGGGTGACAGTTAATAATCGCCCTTCCTAAGCCCTTGGGGTGCGGTACAAGGTATAGGAGGGAAGTTTTTGGACGCTGCTAAGAGTATTGCTTTTTGCTTTTGTCAAAGGGATCAAAGGTAATTTATTTGTTGCTGTAATGAATTGTGTTGTCCTATAAAGCCGTTTTCGTTTTTCATTTTAATATGTCACTTATTCTAATACCTTTATCTGTAACATTTAGAAATTCGTTCATCACCAAGCAATCCACATTTTCCATATCTAAAATATCCGCACTGGTATTCTAAATGCATGAATGTGTGTCTTTTTTATTATATTTAGTGGTCAAGCGAGCAGACGGGTTATCTGATGGAAAGCAACTACCGTCGCCCATGGACACTCGTGAGTAGTGACATCAGAAGAGTCGCATATGCGTTGCCGGCCTTTTATGAGGAAATGGGGAATGGGAATAGGGATAGGTGGATTAGGGAAGTTGGGCTACCGGGAAAGTCACTCACTGAACGAAACACAGCACAACAAAACACACTGTTTCATGCCAGTTTTCTGTAAGGCCGTGGAATGACTCTGATTTATCTATATACATGCCGTCAGGGACAATCAATTAATAAATTAATGTATTTTATGTATGGTAATTCGGCTAAAAAGTAAAAACTTAATTGAAAACACACAACAACACAACTAACATTTTGCCTTCGAGTATATACTAATTTTTTCCATAAAATTTTGACAATTCTGGTAACTTACCTATCTTATTATCTAGCTACACATCAAACCCACATTATTTTAATTTCAAATTATTTTTCGCGTCCAAAAGCGTCTATTAACGCAACAATCCGGGAGATTTTAAAATATTATTTGCTTCTTCCACTTATGCCTTCAATTGTCCGCTTTTAGCTTATAACTTGTTATCGTCGGAAGCTATTTCGGTAACTAAAAGTGCTTGTGTTGACATGTGAAATTAATATAATAAATGAAGTAGGGGTGTCGGTCTGTGGGGGTGAACACGAATTTTTCACGTCCTTACAATGTTACTCAATTTTTCACGGCGGTTAACGGCACTGTTACTGCAGCAAATGCAGTATGCGGTTGTACAATGTACAGTCAGAGAAGTTGAAACAGATACAGATCGCGGATCTAAGTAATTTGGTCGGGTTGTGTCAGTCATCCGACAGATCGCGACTTCCATAGAATTGACATTTTTCCGACCAAATGACGTAGGTCCGTCAACTGGCTCTCTTTCAATTTCGCCGATTATATATCTATACCTACTAGTGTTATAAAGTATGTAAGGTCGTTCGTGGACTGCCGGCCGTCAACGGCATTATTTTAGACAGTGAAAAAGCCACTATGACCTAGGCTAAACGTTGAATTTTTTATCAGACAACGGAAATATATTTAATACTTTTATACTATACATATATTTAAGATTTTTTAATATGATACACATATTTAATACACATTCACGACCCTTTGAAGAAATTTTGTTCCGCAGACGGGATTCGTACTCGCGACCCCCGGTGTGAGCTACCAAGGTGCCACAGAGGTCGTCAAAATGCGTGTCCACCAAAACCATTAACCGAGACAAAACGATATTATTTCGGCTCTATAAAATGCAACTTTATGATCTAGACTATAATTTTTCAACGGCATTAATTTAACGGCATTATTTTAGACAGAGAAAAAGCCACTATGACCTAGGCTATACGGTGAATTTTTTATCGACATGGTCTAGTACAGACGACATCGCCGTCTGTAGCGGCGTAGAGGAAAATGAAACCTGCAGTCTATGTCAAACGGTGGAATTTTGTCGGGCCCAAAAAATTTCGTTCTCATTTGACGGCGGCGGTGGGCAACCGGCGTCAAAATGTGTTTGTCTAACGTAAAATTTAGCGTGGAGATACATCAAGTACAGGATGGAGGATGGGTTTGAATGAGTCGAGTGTCTGGTACAAGCGCGGTAGGTTCCACTTAGAAACTATCCGAATTCTCAGTATAGGTATTATAGTTTTAGTCTGACATACACACAGTCTTTGTTGTCGGTAACCTGAAATAAAAAGAAGCAGAAGAAAGGTCTTCTTCAGGTCCATCCGAGCAGATCTACTTTACATACAATCTTACCACAATCAGAGAAGTGGGAACAGAAATTAAGTTCTTTGACTTTCGGTCATTGCAACTTTGTGCTGTCTCCTGCTTTGTATAGTTAATTTCGTTGCGGGTCCCAAGACAGCTTTAGCACGTCACTCAGGCACCCTGAGATCGCATCAAAGGGTTTTCGTGGTTGGATACCGCCGTCGATCCTGGCGACACAGGAGATACAGTGGTGGGAATGTGTGGTGGGCCAAGACCGCTTAAAAAAATAGGAACAGAAGCAGATTATGGATCTAAGTAGTTATGTCAAACGCAGCCGACAGATCACTTCTTACATGGAACTGACGTGTTGTGACCAAATGAAGAAGGTCCGTCAACTGGCTCAATTTCCCCATGATACAAGTATTGCTTCTTCATTTGATTGAATAGACCGTACCGCCAATGTGTAGGAGTGGAGCAAACAAAGAACGACAGTGAAATTCATCAAACGTGATACCCTCGTGGCTCGTGTGTATGAGAAATGGACCATAATTATTTGTATCCAAGAAAATCTGGATTAACGAGAACAGAGCGTCCATGTCACATGTCAGTCTAGGCAGACATTGATTGCGGTCCAGGGGGTGGCTGAGGTCGACAGGCAAAGACTTGTAACTCAAGAATTTAGCGTTTTCTTTGTTTGAAGGAAAGTACAAATAAGGCGGTGAAATTGTTGTGCGAAATCTAAAATACGTTGATAATAATGTCTTTCTTATCTGTCCGGTAAACTTTATGGCTTTTCGTCTACGAAAAAAATAGTTACCGAGTATTAATACCAAGAACAAACTTCAGCCAACCTCATCATCAAAATCGAATCGGTGGGAGATTGGAAATAAACTTATCGTAAAAAAATTAAAATTTATCTTTCAGTATCATTGAGTGTTCCCCAGAAAGAATAAACTTTTTCCAAGTAAAACACGATCACCAGTCTGCCCTATACTTTAGCCAGATAGCACTAGATTATTTTTGTATTCTTACATAAAATTAAAGACGGTTTGAGGTCAAAAATCGAATGTTTTCAGAATGTCTACACTAAGAAAAAAATCAAAAGATGGTTTATAACATATGCGAACAGGTAAACTATTTATTTTCTAGAAATCGGTTAAAAACAACGACGTGCACGCCGCACGCAAAGCTCTGACATAACTTTGTCCGAAAACGTCGAATTGTCGGGCTACGTCACTTCGCCTGGGGCTGCGTCGACCGTGGCCAGCTTCGCCCTTGCCCTCTGTACATTCCACCGTTTCTGCCGCATTAACTTTAGATTAACCTTGTGTTACACCGCGATAAGTGACTCCGGTACTCGAGGCACAATGAAATACGTCAAATTCTAGTTGGCTTTATTCGGCTTAGAGGACAATTGTTGACTTGGTATTGTGACTTTCTTGATAACAACACAGCAAAGATTTCGAAGTATTTTATATAACATTTTTTTCGAGCGAGCGAGCAGACGGGTTATCTGATGTAAAGAAACTGCCGTCGATAATATACATTCGTAACATCCGAAGAGTCGCAAGTGCGTTGGCGGCCTTTTTATGAGGGATTAGGAAACGAGGATCGGGGACAAAATTTTTAACCTTCACAATAGCTTATCCTATTACTCCCAATTTTCCACAAATCCACAAAATTTTCCATTTCTTTTCACACGCTCGCCCGATGGATTAGCGCGCTTTTTGCAGCACCCTGTATCATACGGGCGGGCACCCTGTATAATTGACACTCCCTTAATCGCGAGATTACGGCTGCCAGGCCGGAGTGAACGATCGACAGTCGCATTATTGCTATTATTGGCTAATTAAGTTGCTACAGCAATGGAGGGCTTGGTTGAGGGAAAAGTCTTTTATCTAGAGCCTCTCCCAGTAAGAAAATCCATACTAATATTATAAATGCGAAAGTGTGTCTGCCTTTAACTTTTTCACGCCCAAACGATTAGACCGACTTTGCTGAAAATTTTGTATGAAGATATTTTTGAGTCCCGTGGAAGGACATATAGTACTTTATATCCCGAAAAAAAATACAAGTTCCCGGGGGATAAACTATTTTAGTACAACAGAATTGCAGGAAACATCCATACATAGGAATATAAGGCTGTAGAGTTTGTTTGTTTGTGTATTTGAATGAATGAATGAATGAATATTCTTTTTTTATATTTGTGTTTGAACGCGCAAATTTTAGGAATTACTACTGGCTGGAATGGAAATTTTTTTTTTGTGTTGGTTAGTCCATTAATCGAGGAAGGCTATAGGCATCACGCTACGATCAATAGGAGCCGAGCAGTAATCAAAAAATGTTAAAAAAATGGTAAAATTTATAAAATCTTACGCGAAGGTAGTCGTGGGCAACGGCTAATGTTATAGTATAGTTATATATAAGTGGGGAGACTAGAAACTGTCAAAGTACTATAGTAACTTATGTAGTGTTGTGTAAGGGATATAGACAAACATTTAAATTACCACCACCACGCGAACGGAGTCGCGGGTAACAGTTAGTAATTGATAAGAATAACTTTTCGTTAGTCAGACATACATGTGCCTTATGACGAACCATAATGAATTATTACAAGAACACATTAAGTGTACGCGGAATTATCTCAAATGACCAATTTGTTATTTTCGGAGACACAGGAGCTGTACCTGCACTTGAAATCTTGGAGCTTTTAAAGTAGTTACATACTTCAGAGTCGCCACAATCGATTTCCAACCGTATCGCGACCAGCCAGAGTTCATATTCGAATGTAGACGAATTCTGCTGACAAGTCATCTAGTATTAATAGGACGAGTGCGGCTGAAAAAAATACACCTTATTGTCATTCACTTAAGATCAAAATCTCCGTAGTCAATCTCATCTAGGATAACCAGGAGAGCGGCAATGTAAAATGAATCATAACACATCGAACTAGAGACGATTTTCGAGTGAGTTAGAGCGTCTTCTGGCGCCACGCTTTGTCATGCCGATGTAATCTGTATCCGGCAGTATTTCGGGATGAAAATATATTTAAGTGGTTGTATCTGCTTATTAATTACTCCGAGTGAACATTGAGCTGTCAAAACCGACGCGCGGTGCACCTTCAAAACCGGCGGCGATGTGTCGAGTCATCTCGTCTAAATTCTGGGAAAAATCTGGCGATGCTGGTGATGCCATTAGAGATGTCAGGTCGAATAGCCGAGAGGTTTTGATATGAACTTTCTACTGGATTGAGTTCTGACATGATAATTGGAAGCAGAATACTGCATTGATGTTTACAGAAGTAAAAAATTAATTGTATTGTTTTTATCATAGAGGCGACATAAGTTATATGGTTATATACAGAGAGGTCCGAATGAGAAGCAAATATGTATGAGAAATCCTGAAATCATGTTAATCAAGTAGTAAGTACCAAGTAGCGTTGCCCCTTCGATGGACTGTCTTGAAGAATATGGTTGACAGTAAATTGACGGCTGATCTAACGAGGCAGGACCAAGATGATTGGCGCTTCTCGGAAAATTTAGCAGCAGACAATAGATATTTTTAGGCTGATGATGTTACGTCTGTTAACAAAATTAGCGGTAGAGAACCCCAAAAATTTAATGTTTCAGTTGGCAAATAGCTGGCCATTCTATATGAAACAAAGAACGCAATATAATTCCACTTCGAGGAATGATGACGGGGTGATAAGCATCTGTGAACTCATGAATATTATAATGGTTAGTTCTGCTCCAAGAAGTCTACAAGTCACAGCGACAATTTACATTAATGACTTCACTAATACCACAGATTATGGAATAGCACCTAATACTTGATAATCTGAGAGCTGATAGCAAATTTTGAGTAGACATTTGTGGCAAACTTAAAGCTTGTCAAAAAACTCTCCTATTACACTATTGTATATTATTAACCAATGAAAAAAAATAATCCAAAAATATATTCGAGGCAATATATATTTTTTTATACGTTGTAATTGAATATTCCAAGAGTATAAAAAATATAAGCCAGTTGATGTAGTGGAGGTTTTTCATTTTAATATTGCCAGGCGCGTGCTAAAATAGTTTACAAAAATTGCTTGCAAACTATAAAAATGGATTTGTGGCAACTCGAAATTTTTACACAGGATTCATCAAACAATTAGATTTTGAGGATTTTTTTAGCCCCGCTTTTCACCAAGTCTGCTGTTCCGAACTGGAAAGATACATTACAAGGTTTCAACTTGCCTCAAATACCTACTCAAAAAGTGCTACCAACTCGGTTCACGTTCCAAAGAGCTGATGTTCTGCAGCCACGTACATCTGACGTAAACGTCAAACTTTGCATCTATGTTACTAGGATGCCATCAGGTCTAAGTCAAGCTAATTTTATATAGCAAATAGCAATCAGTTTCACAAATAGTATTAGCAGATGTCCCTACTGCAGAATCCGTGTCTTCAGCAGAGACAAAAACTGCATGTCCTTGCTCAGGGCTCAAAGTAATTTTGATTTCTAATTATTACAATTTCAGCAACAAAGACGTAAAGAACATGTGTGTTTTGGCGGGACGTGAAAAAGTGAATCTGTGTTTTTGTATTTATTCGCTAAATTTGTGTTGTTTCGGGTTTCAAACTGTTATAGTGGTAGAATATCAACAATTAAATATTGTTTGATATCAAGTGATACAACTTCAAAAAACGTGCTTTTTTATATATCCCTCCAAAACTCCGCTAGAATCCACTGACTTGGCGCTTTAACTGCACTGACGATTTATCTTGACTTTGACTAGACTTTAGACTTGAAGAAATATTGTAACGTTGCCAAGAATTATTCGACCAAGAAAATTGATTTCCCTCGACTCGAAACTGGCCATGGTTATATAGCCGTAGCGCCATAAAAAGAAGATAAAAAAGATGTAGACGGAGAACTAAACACATTATAGTGACACAGCTTGACACAACACTTATCAATCATGTAATTTCTTCAACATTAACGAATTCACATCAGAATGGTCACGTTATCGCGGTCTCGCAGCGACTCGGACGCAGGTGACCGTTAAGACAATCAAGTGCTTCCTGCATTACATGAAGATAATACATAGAAATTGTATATTAGAGCCACCTCATAAATATGTATTGGTCTCGGTCTGTGGTCACACTGGGTTGCACAATCTGCGTCCACGACGCACAAAACCGTGGAGTCGATTTACTATGATATGTATTAGGCAAAAGTTTTAGCGCAATACATATTAAAAATTAAAACTAGCCGACCCGACAAACATTTCGTCATTTAGACGACCTCTGTGGCTCAGTTGGTAAGCGCGTTGGTAGCTTAAGCCGGGGATCGCGGGTTCGAATCCCGCCGACGGAGCAA
>JAOTAV010010714.1:0-27198 GCA_026546445.1 Cyclargus thomasi | reverse complement strand
GGGCGGGGCGAGGCGGGGCCGCGACTCGCTCGGGCCCTCGGGCGGGGCGGGGCGGGGCGGGGCCGCGACTCGACCACAATAAATTAATACACGGCGAGATTACATCTCGGGCCGGCGACCAGCGAACGATACACTTTCATAAAATTTACGTCCATTTAACGAAAGCCCCGCGCGGGGCGGGGCGGAGTCCCGGGCGCGCCGGGACCGACGGCCGCGACCTAACACGTCTAACAGATATACATTTACTTTCGAAGTCTTTGGTATATAGACACTGAAGAGATTGTTCGGAGCGGAATGTTTGAACTTATTTCCGATCGCGGGCCGACGGGGGCGGTGGGGGCGCCCGCGCGGCCTCCCGGCCGGAGCGGGCGGGCGGGCGACACCGAGCACGCGCGCGCTCCGCTCACTTGGCGTCGTCCTGCTCCATGGGCTCGGAGGGCGGGGCGGCGGACGAGGGTGGCGGCGCGGCGGGTGCGGGGTGGTGCACGGACAGCGTGGCCATCGCGGCGGCGGTGTCGTTTGCGTCGCGGTCGGTCTGCAGGCGGCCGAGGCGGGCGGCGGCGAGTGCTGGCGCGGCCTCCAACGCCGACACGCCCGCCAGCGACGCCCAGCGCCGCACCTCGGGCCAGTGGTGCTGCTGCTGTGCAATGGCGGCCCGCAGCGCCCGCAGTGCGTGTGGCGCCGGGACGCGTGACAGCTCCGACAGCGCCGGCGCCGCTACGCGCTCGCCGAGCAGCGCGCGCACGCACTCCTGCGCGCAGTCGCACATGGCCGGTAGGTCATACCCGCCCTCGAGGGAGAGCACCACCTGTGAACCGAAACGAGCTATTGTACAAATCGAAACAAAGACGCAGGTACAGTTAATCTTTTCTAAACAAAATGTCAACATGTGTGTACTTAACAAGAATTACTGCATTTGTATTATGCTTTTAAATGATTGTATCGAGAGCTACCTTTCCGCCGGCGAGTGTCATGAGGTCCATGGTCATGTGCGCGAAGCAGGCGGGCGAGACGGAGTAGCCGCCCATGGGGGGCGGGTGTCCGGCGGCGGCGTCGAACCCGCAGCTCACCAGCACCACCTCGGGTGCGTACTGCCGCGCTATCGGCATCACGAGCGCGCGGAACGCCGCCAGGTACTCGGCGTCCGCCAGCGGCGGGTGGCCCGGCCACGGCACGTTCACCGTGTAGCCGAGACCCGCGCCCGCGCCGCACTCGCTCGCCGCGCCTGTGCCCGGAAAGAAGTTGCCGTCGTCGTGCCGGTGCAGGCTCACGTACAGCACATGCGGGTCTTCGTAGAACATCTGCTGCGTGCCGTTGCCGTGGTGCACGTCCCAATCCACGATCAGCACGCGCTGCACGCCCAGACGCGTGCGCAGTAATCGTGCCGCCACACCCACGTTGTTGAAGAAGCAGAAACCCATCGCCTGGTCGGGCTCGGCGTGGTGTCCGGGCGGCCGCACCACCGCGAACCCGTTGCGAAGCTCCCCGCGCGCGGTACGCATGGCGAGGTCGATGACCGCGCCAGCCGCGAGTCGCGCGGCGGGCGGAGTGTGCGCGTCGCTGAAAGCGGTATCGGCATCGACGCCAAGGCCGCCGCACTCGAGACGCACGAGGCGCAAACGCGGCGGCGCGGCCAGGTCCCGTCCACGCCCGCCCCACGCCGCCACATGCGTCGCGCTGTGCACCGCGCCCAGCTCCTCTGCCGTAGCCTTGCGCGCGCGCAGGCGTTCCGTGCGCGCTGCCAGCCCGGTCTCGCACAGGCGCGCCCACACGGACTGAAGCCGGCCGCCGTGCTCGGGGTGCGTGGGGGCGTGTGCGCCGCACGCGCAGCCGTGCTTCAGCATGAGCGCGTCATACGCCAGGCCGGTGGGCGGGGCGCGGGCGCCCACCAGCGGCGAGGACAGTGCGCGGGCGAGGGGGGCGGCTGTGGCGGCGCCTGTGTCGGGGGTGGGGGGCGCGGGGGGTGAGGCAGCACGCCGCCGTCGCAGGTCGATCACTTCACCCTCCTCTTCCCGCAACGCCACCGCGTCGTGGGCGCGTGTGAGAACCTAGAAATTCGACGGGAGTATTTAAAATATTTCGAAAATAAAAATCTTTACTTTAAAGTTTTACTCAGTCGCCATTTTATACATAGCAATTTATATATTAAAGTACGACTATTTTAGAATTTTTGTAGATTAGACAAAAAAAATTAAAAATTATCGCAACGCACCGTTTTGCGAATCTGGTCGCGCAAGTAGTGGTGGGCGGCGGGCGGCGCGAGCGCTGGGTCGCCGAGCGGCAGCGGCGCGGAGTGCGTGCGGCCGAGCGGGCGCGGCGGGGGGCGGGGCTCGGCGTCCGCGCCGCCCGCCTCACGCACCGGCGGCAGCGGTGGCGGCGCGACGGGCGCGGGCGGGCGCGGCGCCACATGCGGCCGACCCAGCGAGATGTTGGGCAGCGACGGCGACGAGAACAGCAGTTCGGCCGCCGCGCCGCCGCCCGCCTCCTCCTCCTCGCGGATGGGCGCGCTGGCCCCACCCCCAGCGCCCCCTGCACCGCCCGGCGGGGACCCGCGAGGAGACCCTCCATCGCAGTCTGGACACAAAATATATTATTATTATGTGCTTTTTAGTCCCGGCAGTGTTAAGAGTGTCAAGTTGTGTGGTTGCCAGTATGTCTGTAGCATTACAACTCCCGAACGGATGAAGAGATTTCAATTTATTTCCTTTTGTATAAAAATGTTATATATTTACTCTTCATAGAACATGTTTAATGAGAAGCTGTAAAGGTGAAAGTAGGGGGAGGCCGACTGAATGTTTCCGAATGAAATTCATCTTATTTATAATATAGCCATTGTAAAAATATATCGATGTAAAGGACGATGGCCACATTTGTATGAGCTATCGAGTTTTATACAGCGACAACAAACAATTTGATACAACACTAGGAACATCGACCATTCTTCTTTTCGTTATTATTTCAGACGGTAGTGAACTATTAAGACAATGGTATATCATCGGGACGACTCTCGTGGGGTACTTACTGCGGTGTTTGAGTCTCGTCTTGAGCGGTCGCCGGGCGAGGGGGGAGGCGCGGCGCTCGATGACGCGCGCCTTCAGACGCACCTTCAGCATGTTGGGCTCGGACGCTGCGCATGCGGTTACCGTCACACATACACACGCACACACACACACACACAACTCCGGACACGAGGCATACGAGTTGAATACATTCTAAGATGTGCTTGTGAAAACTTTTACTTGGACCGTAACTAGGTTTCTAGATTCTAAAAAATTAAACTAACAACATTTTTGGCTTCTTATTAGAGATCCCCCGCTTATTATTTTTTTAATATCTTGAATGTACAGAATTTTTATTTTTTATTATATATATATGTATAGATGTATCTGTGGCTGTCAGTTTTACATGACGTAGAAACAGGTTTACTTTTAAATTTTTCAACTGATTCTTCTCGCCGGGTTAGTTCCCGAAGCGGCGGTAGGCACCGTAGTCTCGACGTTCAGAAAGTGTACTTAAAGTACTTATTTTGAATAAAAAGATTTTGATTTGATTTGAAAAATACTCGTCGAGCGACGTCGCTTAAGACTTTCAATAATAGTCTAGAATAGTCATTTAAAACATTTTATTATCATGATTGTTTTTTAAACAAATAAATATTGAAAAATTCGATCTGTCATTTATACCGAGACAGAAAGTCTACATAAGTTTAGATTTCTTACATGTCTCAATTTCAAACTACATGTATTTTAAAAGTGTTCCATATACTTCTAAGGTATATAGTAAATGTTTTATTCACATGCCTCGGTCCGACGTAGTGTGGGTTATGTTAAACACTCAAATTCAACAGCAGGCTTGTTAATACTAATCACACCGTCTCGCTCTTTCGTAACTCAAAAGAAAGAGACGGCAAGTCAAAACAGGTTCTATATTGTTAATACACTACTTATTAAACGTTAATATAATCTATGAACACATGTGAGAGTATAAAATAACACAATGTAGTAAATATCATTCAATACTTTAAGATCGCTCGGCAAAAAAAGGAGGAAAAGGCGCAGTGTTCGATTTTCAATTATGTATATGTACTCATACAGTTGACTGGGAAATTAGAATATAGATAAAATTTCCGTCTCTCCGATAAGTAAAATAGAGGTATTTAAAAAAAAAGTATGGTGTAGAAATTGAAACAGAGGCACTGTTCCACTTCCATTACGATACCATATCAATCATTCCACTTAGGCGGTTATCAGTCCGCCGGGTTTGACTCGACGCGACCAACTTACTCAGATCCCCAATCCGGCTCTATATCTTTCTGATGACCTGATCTAGGGCGCAACCGTCGCAGGCACCATCAATTTAGCATTAGAACTTTATATACACACGAGCGCCCATTACTCCAGTTCCACCGAGCGAGCTCAAACTACCGGACGAGGTGAGGGCACACCGACCTGTCTTCCGCAGCGGGTAGTCCGCCGGCGAGGGCTGCGGCGCCGGCAGCGCGAGCGGCAGCGGCGCGGCGAGACGGTACGGGTGAGCCGTCGCGCCGGTCGACGTGATCGACTCGCCCGACGACGACTTCACTATTCCCCTGGAAGTTAAACGAGTTGAGTTAATATATTTCGTTCGACATGATATGGAACAACGTGTACGGGGTGTAACAAATTACGTGTACAGGGAAAGGGCAACTCACCAATTTCTGTACGGCGACCCGGAGACAGTGCCGTTGGCGCTGGCGGCTGACTGCTTCTTCATCAGAAACTCCTGGAATTGGTCAGGTGAGATAGTCAGTAAAGTGTTCAACAATATAAATAATATAGTAGATAATGTAATGAAAAGAAAAATCATATTTCCTCTTCTTAGCCTATTATCTTATGAAACGGCGAGCTGGATAGTAGTTGCTTTCCATCTAGTGACATGTTTGCTCGTTGGCGTAGTGAAAGATTTATATTTTTTATGAGTCTATGCCATGTTATTTTTGCCACTCTATGTACCTACGAGATTCGCCACCCTTCCTAGAAGGCTAGGATGCTGCCTCTCTCCTAGGAAACTGCCGCCTATAGGCCATGGCCTCCAATGGATTTATAGGTCCTGGCCTACGTTTACTCCCCACTGTCCAAAAAACGTTGGTGTATGCATGGGCGATAAGGGATGCGAGATAACTTACATGCAGCTTCTGCTTGACCTGCGTGGAGGCGTTGGCGCTGTGCTCGTGTTTGTCCTTCTTGCGCATCAGCTCTACTCTATCTCTCTCTCTCTCCCTCGCCTCGCGCGCCTCCCTCGCCTCCCGCGCCTCCCGCAGCGCCGCCTTCTCCATCGCCTTCTGCTGCTCCCACAGCTGTGGACAACCGCGCTGCTATACTTTAGTGCCCATTTACAATGATATGCTTTTATATACACATAACATAACGGGCACTGGCACACCTCACATTCCCACTAGTTTAAGCCAGAGTCGACAGCTGTCACCAAGCACAAAAACCCTTTTATATGATCTCAGACGTGCTGAGGAGCATGTTTAACTGTATCGGGTCCCAAAAACTAAATTTAACAAAAAAAAATTGAGTAGTTTAAGAAGTATCCCAATTTACTTACACTCGCTACATTTTGACTAGATTTGGATTATTCTATTCGCAGTGTCAGGATCTTGCGCAATTCACTACGAGCAATTCCAAATGGACTTAAAATCATCCCTGCGCAACCGCCAAGCCAGCCAGACCAAAGAGTGCACTGTGCAGTAAGTTGCAGGGAATCCAGCATGTCATGTTTACGATGATACATTGGCATTTCAACGCCGAATTCCGGGAACATCAACCTCAGCTGTAGTATTGTTGGTTAAAACCACCGTTTGAATAATAGCAAGAAGTTTATAAGAAAAATTTCTGTAGAGTTCTCATAGCATGCGCCCACTGCACACTATCTTTGCAACTATTATATATTGACGGAGAAAGAAAATCATGAGCCGCAAGACATAAAAATATTTATGGAAGCTATGGAAATAGCTTTCCATAAATATTTTTATGGCAAAAACAAAAACCTAAGTTCCATAAAAATCATCTGTTCTTCCGCCAGTCGCAGCCTTTTTTGTTTCTTAAAAAGCGTCGGAAGTTGTAACGCTTTGTTGTTACGATTTCAAGGCAAATAGGTCAGGAGACACGCGCCATGATTCACGCCGCAACAGGTGCCGACTGCGAGATCCGTCCATCGTCAGTGAATTATTGTATCGGGCTAATGACGCCCGCAGACAAACAAACACGCGGCATCAACATTGGACCAAAACAATCGTAGTCTAGAAAATTGCACATCGTATGAGGACGAGCAATGTTCAGCACGGAATATTCATATTTCAGCGATTAAAGATAAATAAAAGAAAGGAGGTCAAAATTTTAGTTACTACATTGAAGAGGTTTTGACGCGAAACTGTAAATCTTTGACACGAACACATGGTGTCGTGAACACAAAATGGTGTCGTGAACCTGCGAAATAGTACTAAAACAGCGCATGTTTAAAATAATCCCAGAAGCGCATTTAATAGAATTGGCTGATAGCGTAATGACGCGATCGTCTCCCACCAGAGGACCACATCGTCTATATATAGGCGGCTAAGTTTGGACCTCCCTGTCAATCAATCGTCGCAAATACTCTGACACATTGATGCGAGCTATTTGGACGACTTTATAAATATATTTTTAAATTTAATATGTTACGGCACAAGCTGTAATACCTTGTTTTATGACTAGACACTATTATCTCCTACTACATGGTAGTTCTATTCGCTGATGCCACTTCCTACCCGACTCTTTTACGTAACAATAACAAATGATCATTATTTATCAATGTCATCGAATTACGAAGCCAATAACATCTTAGGGTCTGTTTCACCGCTTAAAGTTAAAGTTTCTGTTAGGCTATCTACGACTTTTTTAACAAATTCTCCATACAAAATCTGTCAAATAAAGTTGTATCTGTCAAATAAATAGCCTCTCTGTAAGCGGTGAAACAGGCCCTTCGATTATTAAAAAAATAGAATTAACTAATGAACTTCTAGTGCAAACCTAATACCCGATAGTTCTGATCCATGAAAAAGTAAGCCTAAAGTAATACCTTTAAATGATGTCGTATCTGCTGCTCATGCTGCTCGGCCAGCTGCTGCCGCTGCTGCTGGAAGTGCTGTAGCAGGATCTCCTGTTGCAGCTGCTGCTGCTTCTTGAGCTGAAACGTTAGATCGTACATGTATTTATATAACTTAAGCGTAGAATGTTACGTGTAAGAAAGAAAAATGTTTAAGGCAAGACATGCATCAGCTTAGTCGAGTTAATATTTAACAAGTGCAAGCGACGATGCCACACGATTACAGTTTACAAGTACATGTTTATCTTCCCGTATTATATTGAACGAAATTTAAAAACAGACAAATAAATGTAACGAGAAGAAGGTAAGTTATAAAATATAAAAAAAGCATACGTTATACGTATAGATATATACAGTATAAAAAACTAATCAAAAATATGTTCTTTCCGACTTTTTTATAACTTTTAACCGTCTTTGTAGATGTATGTATAGTATTTGAGAATGAACATGTAAACTTGGTAGCCATTGAATGCGAAATAAAAAATAAATTTAAGTCGAATAAAACTTGAACGTATGACACGCGGAGTTCCGTTTTTATATTTAAAAAAAAACATATATTATATACTTTTGAATTAAGAAACCTCCTCCTTTTTAAGTCGGTTAAATTTTTTTTTAAATTAATCAGTAAAACCGATTTTGCAGCGCTTTATACATAACAATCACTCGTTAATAAACACACCAAATTCATAATTAAAAGTATCAAAACTTACAAAGTAAAAATTAATTTAAAAGAAATTAATGCTTATAAAACAACAACAGATTAAATTAGTCTACATAGCGCTAAAGATGACAAAAATGAAATCACTAATGATCTAACTAAAAAATAACGGAAAGAAACACAAATGAATAATCATTTTTGTTATCTTTAAAATTATTAATAGCAATAGAAACACACTGTAAACATAATTTCTGGAACATAAATATTGAAGAACATGTATCGGCAAGGGAAATAGAAACAAATAAAGTACGAAACACCAATAATAATTGTAAAACAGTTTTAGATTGTGTGACAATGAAACTGTAACGCGTATTTATAATCTCGCTTATTATAGCTCATGGTATTCTGCCAAGAATCTATAATGCACGATATCAACAATTTCCCGGCCGCGGAACAATATGTGAATGAATAGAAAATATTATGTCCCAGAAGAATGTTCGGTGGAAAACTGCGTCTGCCTACACATCTAACCCCTACACTTGTACAAATATTAACACAACCGGCATACGACGCCGTCGTCCTCGTGCGCCGAGAGAATTCTTCGACGTTAGCGACGAGAACAGAGACGTCGAATATCATTTGTGTGAATATTGTGATAACTAAGGGGTATATGAAAAAACTCACTTGCATCAGGAAATCGTTTTCTAAAGAATGTTTCGCTCTCTCAGCTATACGGGAGTCGGATGAGCTTTGGTTCTGACAATAAGAGAGAAATGATTTGAAGGATGGTTCGTGGTAAACAAAGGACGTTACTGGGAAAAATTTTGTAGCCACAGCGTGACTTTATCGGGTAGCCAATTTCAAGCATACAATAACATGAAATGTAACATGAAAATAAATAAATAGAAGAGTGTGATTAAAAAATACAGCAGAACCGAGGTAGTTACGGTGACACAAAATGGTGATGCGCATAAAGTGCAGATGTCTACTGCAGTTTGGATTGGATTAACACCAAATTATTCACGATTTTCTAATGACTTTGCAAACAAAAATACGGATTATTTTATACTAAGATAACTGATCACCGCTAACACGTACATAAATCATGCCCACTGATGCGAGCGCCGTATGCCAAATTTTTTTGGCGGGTGCCCGTTGCTTCAATTATTTGATACGAAAAAGAGAGGAATGCACGCGCCCGTAATAGCCGCGGATGTTTTGGCGATGTGTGCGGACATGGGGGGAGTATGCGCCCGCGCGGGGGAATTGCTTTGACGCGCGGATCCTGCGCACCGCACACATCAATTGCTGGTTTGTTTTGACGTCTCCCATCGTCCACAGTTTCCCGTGACTCAATATGTTGGACACAACTTGGGCAAGACGTTTGCAAGACTTACATTTATTGCATCATTTCATGGTCCGTAGCTTTTTTGGTGACAAGTTGAGGATATTATGATCTGCTTCTGTGATTGTATTGAGTATATTCGTATTTGAGATTGAGTCGTAATTTCTAATTCATAACATTTCGTAGCTCCTAATATTCAGTAACCGTTAGTGTGAGAAGTCTTGTTTATTTCGGGAAACGGGAGGAAATCACAAATGTTCGAAATAGATTCACTTGGACATCGGCCAGCTGAAAATTATTTTATGGTCTTATTGAATATTATGTGTGTACAACGAGTTCTGTATATATCTGGTGTACGAAACGGGTTCTAGGTGGTTTTACCACCGTCATGATATTTTTGATGAGCATTCAATTACCGAACCTTCTCCATTCGTCTGAACGAGATAACCTGTCTCGGTGAACCGAGTTATTGCATAACACTAGATAAATTTATTAATAGTACCACAATAAACAAACGATAAGATAAGTGGTATATAATATTCATGCAGTTTGTGCTGGATTATCTGTACAGTCCTGAGGCGTGACGACTACATGTGCGGTGTGCAATCATTATTGGGGTGCCTTAACTCTGACTCCGGTTAAAGGGCCAATGTTCCGTTGATGCCATCAGTATGATAGCCACTACTATCGCGAGTATGTAAGCTGTCTCTGGTATACCTGTCACCAGCAGTCTCAGACGAATATATCCCTGTAAATGTTTATAATCTCCGTTTGGATAAATTGGAAGTCCCGTTTCCCGCACCTCTTCTCAGAAGAATAAACCTTCCTGATATTCAAATATTACGTTGTTAAATCTTTGGCCTTCGGGCCGATATTCGATCCTGTCAGCGAGCAGCTATAAAGAATGTTTTCTTATTCGCAATACTTGGTTATATTTAGGCGGCAGATGGACGATCTAAAATTAATTTACTACGCGACACCCACACATCTACCGCGACGACGCTGCGATCATGTCATGTAACATTGCTTACATTCTCACTGCTCTCTGTTTTGCCTCGCCTCAACGCGTAGAGCGGAAACGCCACTAGTCTCACTACTGATATAACATTTTTTGATTCGGCTGATCCATTCGGTAGGAATGTTTCGAATTTGCGAAATTTTCGCTTTAAGTTATTAGACACGCTACGTTTATTTTTCTGTCTCAACTTGATATCGGAAAACGAATTCGGTTTCTTTTTATCATCGCCATTCGCCTCTCCAAGGTTCGATAAAAAACTGGACCAGTTAAAGTGCACACCACATCGGGTAGCTGCGTCATCGGAAAACGCAGTCGGTGTGAAGGCGTCGCGGGAAGTAAATATAGTGTTCAGACGGAGCGTGGCACGTTTTTTATCCGTGCACATAAGTTTTATTTATATCGGGAGTCGGGAATTTTTAAAAATACTCTGCGATATAACGGGCTCGTCTGCGCGGGCGCCGGTGGAAAGGTCACGGGGAGCCGGGTTCTCGGTTCGCGGAACAATTACTGGGTCTGGCATGCGCTGGCTCCGCGCTCCCGACGATTCAGGCCAAGCATCTGGGTGTCGATGCGGATCGGAGCTTTGTCGCTGTTCCCATTGTACAAGTCAGATTGCACTTTCATAATATTATCTTCCCTTCAATTTCATAGTCATTGCATAACTTAGAGTTCCTCTATTGGGTCTTTCTTGTTTTCATTTTCAACTATTGGTCTGCCGCGTGATTTTTAAACATATCTACGTTACATATCTACGCTCGGTAATCAGGAACAATTGATAGCTGCATAATCGTTATCGGAAGTGTTTTATTAAAATTTCTAACAAGGGACATCCAACCATAAAGTAAGTCACACTAATTTTTACGATTTTTTGACCCCTCACCCCTTGTCACAGGTCACATTTCTAAGACCTCCCTATTGTGATGACAAATTTGAAATTTTACATTAAAAAATTTAAACCACCCCAGTATTTCAAATTTAGACATAATTAAATCATCCTTTACTACAGTCACTACAGGTCAATTAGTTCTGCATATCGGGCTGGTTGTTTTATCCATTACTGACTACATCCAGAGGAATCGAGGCAGTTAAGTGATTTTAAGATTCAATTGGTTTAAAATACACCATCAAACTCGCACCGTTGTTTACCGTAGACACACTAATTATATCTGTATTGCTGGTACAACTAATTTGTGTTCTCACCTGCATGATCTGCTGGTGGAAGGTGGTGTCGGGCGGCGGCAGGCGGGACGGGTGCGGGGGGGAGGGCGTTTGTTGCGGCGATCCCTCCGCGCCGCTGGCGCTCTCGTGCGCCATCTCTGTCGACAATGACGTTCGGGTTAACGATTTTTCTACCAACGCTGGGAATGACGAAAATGAGAATTGTTAATTCATACGTACCATCAGAAGGCTTAAAATGGCCGTCATAGTAATATTGCTATGTAATTTATTTTATTACATTTTGTTAAAAAATTTAAATAGTTTTGATAAAATAGTTACTTCAAAATCAATTTAAATTGATTGTAAAAATACTGTTTTACCAAATTAGTAGTTATTTGCAAGTAAAATGACAAAATAAATTGCTCTTAGCAAAATGGCTAGGTGACGTTTTTAGCTCATAAAAATCATAGATAGCAGCTGGCCTACGAAACACAATTCTCATTTGTTGGTTTTATTATAAACTCCGAATGTATGGTCGAGGCCGTTGGCGGCTGTATCCCCTTAATGGTCCGGACAATTAAAATTAGGCTGCACGCATTGGAAGCTTTTAATTGTGATCCGTTGCGGCCTACCGGCGAGAAGTGAAGAGATAAGTAGAACCTAACTTCTCTTTTAAATTTTACAACGCAACTTTCTAAGAGGAGATGCGACGTCGATAAAATAAAAAAAAAAATAAATGGCAATTCAAAAAATAACTTTAAGTGACTTCTATCCTATCGTGATCAATAGTGCCATATCTTCATATCAAAGTTGGGAGGTCAGTAGGTCGAATTACCTTCCAGTTATGGGCTACTATCGTTTAAAACCTAAATTGTCCGCGCTTTTCGCTGCTACGACTGCAACTAGAGCCACTGCAGAACGCACGGGCACCACGGCCACATGGGGGCCCAGCGTCTGAGGGACTCCCTCGCCCTCCTCCAGCGTGACCTACATCGAGGGGCGGGGTGGGGCGGGGAGCGGTGTGCGGGGGGCGGGAGGGGGGCGGCGAGCTATTTTCGGACGGCTAAATATAGAGAGGCTCCGATCTGGGACACACGTCCTTCGGTATTCGCTATCGTTTCATTTGTTACATTTGGTATTTACTCAGCGTCATCATCAGCAGTTATAGGTCATTAATACTAATCTACAAAAATAAAAATACAAAAGATCAGAAAAACCGTCAGATTCCCCGTTGTGAATCTGTCACTTTGTCAATCCTAGTGTAGAGATTGAATTTTTAAAGGATGCAGGTATAAAGAGGCTAGACGGTTGATTTTACACTAAAATTGCACCTATTGATCGACGACCTCTGTGGCGCAGTGGTTGAGCGCTTTGGTAGCTCACGCCGGG
Organism: Cyclargus thomasi; assembly: GCA_026546445.1. NCBI lineage: Eukaryota > Metazoa > Arthropoda > Insecta > Lepidoptera > Lycaenidae > Cyclargus > Cyclargus thomasi. Next base: position 14,505 of record JAOTAV010010714.1, on the reverse strand, counting down.
GGTTGCGGGTTCGGAAAAAGTTTTCAATGTTTGGGTCATGAATGTGTATTAAATCTGTGTATTATATGATAAAAATCTTAAATATGTGTATAGTATAAATATATTAAATATATTTCCGTTGTCTGGCACCTGTAACACATGTCCTTCGGGTACTTAGCACGGGGCCAGATTGACGTGGTGTGAAGCGTCCATAGATATTATCTACTTACACCTAGTTTCCTTTCGAAGACAATCCTCCTATTTAATAACGGTAGAGACGCTGGAGACTACAGAACCAGAGCAATAAACAATTCTTAAGTATAGGACATTGGCAAAACGGAGTCATAGGTACTAATTGTCTGTCCTTTGTATAAAACATGGTTTCAGCTAAACCATACAAGTAGTAAGATATTTTGGAGTTGCCATTTTTACTCATTGATTTTATTATTAATTCCTAGTTTTGTGTCTAATAGGTATAGGTTTATAGCTCGGTTGTCGAGTGGCTCAGTACGACTTTCCCCTGTTACCACATATAAGAGAGTGGTCCACATGATATTACTGTAAATTATAACACCGAGTTATGACAACAACGATCAAACATAATAAACGTGACAAAGGAGTTTCGTTCCCGCGTAAAACGGTAAAAATAGATGACAAAATGCGACAAGTGAAGGACGCCGCGTCCGTCTCTGTCGCACGCGCGGCCCGTCGCCCGGAGCGAGGGAGACGGGGACAATACACAATAATTGCAAACTATAAATAGGCCACTCACGCGAGACGACCCATGCGACATATGTTGGCGGAAATTGCTGGCATTTTTGCAAAGTGTTCGCACCACAACCGAAGTGTTACAATGTTGCATCGGGTTTGACTTGGGAAAATATTCCTTATATTTGTAGATTGTGTGATGGAATGGCAACACTGCACTCGATGAAAGAAATTTTACTCCAGCAAAGGCAGCAATCCTTCAAGTCACACCAATTAGAATTAGATAAAAAATAAACAAATAAAGATTAGATAGATTAGAATTTAAAATTAAAGGATTTATTTAGTTGCCTTGACATTGGATATCGGTTCAGCGATAGAGCTTTGAAATGTTAATGAAATGGCCAACGTGGAACTGCACGGGCTGCGTGTAAATTCCATGCAATATTTATATTCATAATAACAATGTATTCCAATACATGGAGTAGCTGTTTCAAACATCGAACATCTCACATTTGAGGTATGCGCGGGGAAGCGCGGTGAGAGGGGTAAATAATAACACCGCAGGAGTGACATAGTTTTGTGCCTACACTCGAATGTATGCAGACTCTATAATAATGAATGGATAAAATAAAACAAAGATTTTTACTAAGTAAGGAAAGAATAATTATTAATTTTGTTTTAAATTTTTAATAGTATGAAGCTAAAGATAAGAAGTAATGTAATAAACTACTGAACTTATTTAAATAATCTAGTGTTTTATACTGTAGTAAAGTAAGAACTGTAGTGAACTGGAAGTACTGTACTGTTGTAAGAAAAGTATGCACATCGTAACGTACTCGTGAAATTCTAGCTCAGGCAAGTAAAGAAATGCTGAATGAATAACTCCTGCAGTGGAATTTTTGAAATCACAAAAATGTAATTCGTAGTCTGTTGGACACCACGTCGTAACACTTCGTTGCCCTCACACTTGGCGTCACGGTAACGCGGATATTATTCTAACTCAAAATGCAGACGATTTTTTCGGACGTAGATTTCATACTGTTCTTAAAGCAAAGGTATTATCAACCTGATCGATGAACAAAATTGCAAGTCCGAATTCCCAAAGACGAAATGTTATCGACTGCAGAGAATACGGAAGTTGCGTTTTAAAAAAAAATTATTAAATGCAAATTTCTTCTTCTACCCATCTCTTTCTCTCAAAACGTAATTAAGTACTTGTAGTTGAACTTTGTATGCAGCTTGTAGACTTTGACGTCACAATCTATATCGGATCGCTCTTCCTAACTGACTACTTTAAAGGCTTGTAACTTTGTTGCTTTTGATTTTATCAAAAAAATTGATTGGATTGCATCGTCTTTCAATAACGATAGATTCGTTTAAAGAAAAAATCATGCACATTCCCTATTAGTCATCTAGATCTAAGTTCAGACATAGTTAAGAGAACTAAAGACAGTAGACCATCTCAGAAGATGTGTTCAAATTCATACGTTTGACCATAGAGGAAATAGTTTGACGTAAAGCGACAAAACTCGCTAAATTTAGAATTATGACTTAATTTCGCATACGATTTAAATATAATATATTTGTTTAGCATTAAAATAAAACTCGACTTGGACCGTAACAATAGCCATGTTAACCCCCGTTCACATGTATACGGTCGCGTCGCCGTAAAGCGCCCGCGATCATGAGAAAGCGTCAACAAGTCTTTACTTAGACGATCACCGTGACTGTAGTATGTACAGGGCGTTCTACATGGTGTGAACAAACATCACGCAAAGGTGATGATGCAATGCATTTTCAATCTTACGCCATAGACAGAAGGTGCATTTTAGATATTTATGTTGTAAAGGGTCATGTTTGGCAAACCTTGATGTCAAACACGACCTTGATGCTATCTAAATTGCACCTTCAGTTCATGGCGTAAGATTGAATTGAGGGTACATCTTAGATATTAATGTTGTAAATGGTGTCCATCGAGTATAGCTATTTTCAATCGTCCGCCATAAACTGAGGGTGCAATTTGGATTGCATCAAAGTGCACCTTTGCGTGTTTGTTCCCGCCGTGTAGAACCCCCGAAACGAAGCTGCACTAAAATTAGAATAAAATAATAAAATTATTTTCGACAATGTGGCTAATGATGATCATGTCGTATAGTCGACGCAGAGTCGTGTGATAATGTAATGTGTCATTAGTAAATAGATTGTTTATCGGTTATATATTATAACAGAAGCAGGTAAATAGCACGAAACTTGGAAGGAATCAATCGTTTAGGCGAGAACCATGCTTCGGCACGAATGGGCCGGCTCGACCGGTGTGATACCACGGCCTGTGCTGTGTTTCAGTGAGTGAGTTTACGGGCCCAACTTTCCTAATCTCCCCTTTCTCTATTCCCATTGCTATATTATCTCATAAAAGGTCGGCAACGCGGTAAAAGTGAGTGTCCATGGGCGACAGCAGTTGCTTTCCATCAGGTAGCCCGTCTGCTCGCTTGCCACCAAAACATAAAAAACCAACGTAAGAAATGCTGTTTATCGTGCAGAAGTAAATAATCTAATATATAAAATTCTCGTGTCACAGTTTTCGTTGCCATATTCTTCCGAAACGAGAAAAAGATTTTGATGAAATTTTTTGTGTTTATCTGGTATCTATGAGGCATCCAACATCTATTTTTCATCCCCCTAAGTTATTTTTATGGCAAAACTATGTTTGACGGGTCAGCTACTAATTACATAGAGAGTATAGAGACATGAAGCACGTGTTAATACCTCGGTAACTAGTGCAAAACTTTCAAATTATCCAAATAGAAATTTCAAAGTAACGAATACCAACACAAATAATATTAATATTTGCAAACTTTGCAGCGTATGAAATTACATATAATATATTATTATTATTCTCATACATATCAGGCTTCCTTTTAACCTTAAACCGAAAGAGGGTCTTCCTTTTTACTAAAACCTGTTTCAGTTGTTTTTATTTATCTATTTAGTACATAAGTAAATGACGCCAGCGATACCTTTGCACTAAAATACGTTTCTCGCGCAGGAAATACTTTTTCCGGGACAAAATGTATCCTACGTCCTTTCACAGGACTCGAAGGCCGTGTTCGCTAGAATTTTTTTGGCAGGCTCAAGGCTCTTATGCGCATGTCAAACTCACGTCATATCATGACAACGCCAACTTCAACTCGACAGGTAACCAATTATAAACAATTCTGACCACCTCTGTGGCGTAGTGGTTGAGAGCTTTGGAAGCTCGCTTCGGAGGTTGCGGTTCGAATTCCGCCGACGGAACAAAAAGTTTTTCAATGTTCCTGTGTCATGGATGTGTATTAAATATGTTTATTTTATACTTAAAATCTAAAGTATGTGTATAGTATAAAAAGTATTAAGTGTTTTTCCGTTGTCTGGTCCCCGTAACACAAGTCCTTCAGGTGCTCAGCACGGGTCCAGATTAACGTGGTGTGAAGCGTCCATAGATAATATTGTTATATTATAAACAATTTCTTGTGAGGTTGTCATGACAGCGCATGCATATAAGAGATTTTGCACGTGCATGCACCCATGCAAACACGCTAGCGAACACGGCCAAAGTCATACCGAACCAGAATCTACAGATACACTTTCGCAATCATAATATTGTACTAGGTAAGGATTCCAATAGTACCCTGTACTTAGAAATCATTGCTCATCATGACGATGTTAACCGAAATGACACAGATGACATCAATATTGTGAGAAACAAACGTGACCCTCCAATATCTTGTTCGCGAAAATGACGTGCACTCTTTGTTGTTGTGTATTTGTTGTTGTTGTTAACATATTATCCTATCCATATTAGTCCCCTCTTAGGACATAATAGATATACAAATTATATAATACGATCGTTATCTATATTCTCACACAGATGGTTGGTAACTATTAAAACTATGTTTCATTCAATTCTCATTTTACACATTATTATGTAAATAAAATTGAAAAATATGAAACTTATTATATATTAGGTGAGAAACTCAAAAAAACCAATCGCAAAGCTCAGGATTCAATTGCAAAGCTCGAATACTAAAAATTAAAATCATATTCATGAAGGGGTATAAAATGGAAGGTGCTCTAGGATAAAAAGGCAACTTACCGCGGCTGCGTACGCGCCGTTACAGCAGCCCGCCACGCCGCGCCGCGGGGGTGGCGGTGCCTACTACCTAGTGCCCACGCGCCCGGACTCACATGATGCCATAGACATTGTATTGTTTTACATGTTTTAGAACAAAAAAAGCATCATTTTTGTTTATGAAACCATAATTAAGGTTCTTTGAATTTATTATACTGCCAACTCTAACGCTTTTCGTCACACCAACAGGCAACAATACCTAAATTTCAACCTGTACCATACTCTACTACGAATTCGGTAAAGCCAATCAGCAGTGAAAAGACGAATCATCATTACATCCTTTCATTTATTGCTTCAAAAGTTCCGAAAAACGAAATGAATAATTTATAGTATTTACATTGTAACTGGCAATGTTCTATTCGATGGATATTTTATCTGCGGGTAAAAAATAAATATGAACTTGGGATATTAGAGTTGTGATTTCAGGCATTCGAATGGTATATTGTTACTAATATAAGTTTGGGAGATTTCAATAAAAAGTAAGCCAAACAAAGATTGTAGTATAAGGATTGTTTCTGTCTACTTCAATATGTTCAAACAGTAAGAAATCCAAGCGTAGCTTTAGAAATCAAAATCGAACGTCGAGACTACGGCGCCTACCGCCGGCCGGTTCGGGAGCTAACCCGACGCGAAGAACCGGCGTAAGAAACTCGCACGGGTCCATCTTTTATCTTAAAGATAGAAAATAACAATATTATGTCTTAAAAGTAATGTAACAAACAATAATTGTTTTTAGTTACATAAATAATTGTAAGTTAAAACAACATGTTACATATATTACAATGTATTGTAACTTTTTATAAAATCATAAAAATAAAAAAAAACAAAGTTACATAATTGTATGTCAAGACTTTCAATATTATCCAGAAGCAGCCTGGCAAGGAGCCATTCTACTCCCCGGATGTGCTGCCGTTAATAAAATCACTAACTTTATAGTAGGCTTTAGCACACAAACGTTCTCATACGGCCTTTTTAAAACTTGTTTACAAAAAGATTTTTAACGTTTTCTGGGATTTTATTGTAAAGGCATACGCCTTTGTATACACATTGACCCGTAAAAGATCTTCTTACTTAACTAAGTCTGATGTTAACTAAAGGCTAGTCCCCTGGAAAGCCTCGCGTCCAGACTACCGAGTTCCGACTTCCGACTCCCGGGAATTTCGAAAAGAAATTGAAATTTCAGCTCAGGGAAAATCCAATTTAGTCATCAATATATACCTTATTTTGGGGGTTCCATGAAAATGTGATTTTTTACCAATTTTTTGTACTTCTAATGTCGCTATTTGTCGCGATATCGTCAGCACGACGTGGTCTCTTATATTTTATATAATAAAATTATAGCTATTTAACTTTGGAAAATACGTTTTGACAGTTTGTTATCTCCCTACTGGCGAGGAACCCTTCGTGCGCGAGTCCAACTCGCACTTGGCCGGTGTATTATTTCAAGAATAAAAAGAATTACATATCCCTTATAACAAATCGTCTAGCGCCACATACACATGTTACATACACACACAAACATACATAACTTGATAGCTTCGAGGTAGATAACGTATACAAGACTTGAACGTCATTTTAATGATCCTCTCATATCCGCCGAGGAATGTTAATAAAACGACAGGAGTTAAAGACAATATTAATGTATCTGCTAGCCCTAACCACGGGTTTTCTAACCTATCAGGCGGGTAGCAGGCACTTCATCTCTCATTATTTGTGTAACTTTTGTTTGTCTTTGATGTAGTCTATAACATTGTATGTGATATCAATAAAGATTATAATTATTATTAAAAAAATGTATACTCAATAACAATTATCATTAGGATGTTTGGAGTGAGGAGTCAGAACTGCTCATTCTTCTTACAAAATGAGTGTATATCAAGAACTACTATTGTAAAACATAACATGTCTAGATCAGATGATATTTAATTTTTTAATTGTCATTCAATATATACTAATAATGAAAAGCTGATGAGTTTGTTTGTTTGAACGCGCTCATCTCAGGAACCACTGCCTGGAATCGAAAAATTATTGTTGGTTTTATCGAGGAAGGCTATAGGCTATATAACATCACGCTACGACCAACAGACGCTGAGCAGTATTCAAAGATTTTTGTAAAAACGGGATAGTTTATAAGTTACGCAGACGTAGTCGCGGGCAACCGCTACTTGAAAATAAGACCGTACGAGTAGCTCGTGTAACTTTATACAAAGTCGGGTTCTGCCAAACCCTTACGCCGTTTGTCCACCAACACCGTCAACCGAGAACGAGACTAATTCGGTCAGATAAAATGCAACTTTATGATCTAGGCTATAAGTTTCATTTTCTAGCGATATAACTCTATCGTCAATGTCGTCGCCGTCATTAAAGGCGAAATGGAAAATGAAACCTGTAGCCCATGTCATAGAGTTGCATTTTATCCGGCCACAATATTCTGGTTCTCGGTTGACGGTGTCGGTGTGTTGTGTGTCGGTGGACAGACGGCCTTACATATCGGTAGTACTTTATTTTTCGAAATTTCGAAATTACGTATAAAATAAGAAAATAACACAAAGAGACCAATGAAAAGTGGAGAAAAATACAAATAAATATCTCTGCGGCATGTGAGCCCAGGCCAAAGTGAACTTGACCACCGACAACCGACAAGTGTCAGGTCCAACAAGATGTCGTAAATCTCCGCGCATCACACTCTATCATCTGAAATCTAGATGTCCTAGAGATGGGTATAGGTGTGCCAAACCTTTGGATTGGAGTCTACAAATTGCTGGTTTTGTATTCGTTTCGGACGATTCAAGAAACTTCTTTTTTCGACACATAGAGGAAATTATAGATCCATCTGTAATCTGTAATCTGTTTCTCGAATTCACTATGTTGCTGTTAATACGTCGTTCTGTCTGTTCAGGTTATTTTTCTTGTGTACTAATTGGTACTAGAGGTCGCCCTGTGGTCGAAATTCGACCAATAATTTTTGAAATCCACCGTGTAGAGGACGTATAATCTATTTTCAAATGAATCACAAACTTCAATTTGGCACAGAGGTCCTATTACCCGGCCATTTTTATAAAATAAAATAAAACTTTAAAGACAAAAGAGTATTTCGTATATGATTGTCGTGTTATGTCAAAATATTCCAGTGTAAAATTTGAGCATATATTTTTAAAACAATATGGTATTCCACGCTTCTCCTTTATATCAACTATATCTGGGAGAAATTTCATGCTTTTATATCTACGCGTCTTTCTTAAAAAGGGGTACAAAATTATTGCTCGCGTATAATATATAGATATGTAGATTTAATGATTAAGCAAAGACTTTAAAAACTTATTTTCATTACAAAACCGATGGTTTATGAAACCAGCGAATATCCCTGGTGGTGAGATCACCGCGCGTGGGCGGCCAGCGCCTGCTCACTCCGCGGTCCGCGGTCATCAGGACACACACAGAGTATGTTATATGTGTTCGCTCTGTCACTCCTTTTAAAACTCATAAATATTTGATTATTCCTTTTATTTTATACCTTCTAATTTAACAAATAGAAATTTTTCGAGACTTGTGACATCTATAAATGCGAAAGCGAGTGTATCTGTCTGTTATTTCCCGCGCGATAAACGAATTTTGACGCAACAGAGTTGCGGGCAACATGTAGCTTACACCGAAGGTAGAGTAACACCAGCGCTAGGACTATTGGCAGAATGTTACGTCACAACGCAAACCAAAGCAATAAAAACCCGACCCTTTCTTAAAGGTCTATCACCTAATGCGTTTTTTTTGGATCATTTGTAAGGTAAGTTTGAAGGCCGCATTTCCCCACGAAAACCTACATAAGGAGGTGGTGGGTACCAAAAGTATTTTTTTGCAAATTGGAAATACGCTTTATACATGGAGTCTTCGATCAAATATATTATGAAGATTTACAATTGCCGTCTAAAAGTGGCACCGGCAAAACCGCGCATAATGCCTCGTTCCGCTCCGAGTCGCTCCAAGACCGCGAGATTTAACTTTTGTACGATTTTGAGCTTTAACTCATTTAATTAAGTTTTATTTTTCAATACACTTAATGTTGATTTAAATTGTTTTGTGTCAGATAGTCTTGGTGCCATTATTTTAGTAATATTCGGTCGAAGCCTGGAGCATTTCTTTGATACGAATCACGATAGAAACTCGTGGAAATATAATATCAAGAAGTAAATAAACACACGAGTGCAGGTGAATTCTATTAGATTGTTGTACTTCAGTGGAGCAAACATGAGATTAATTAGAGCTAACAATGATTAGGCGAATCGTCGAGAGGTGACTTCATTTTATTACGAACGTCATTTTTATTACGAACACATCAATAATATTGTGATGAGAAAAACCACAAACTTAAAGATGAATTAAGCGTTATTAATGTATGGTTGAGTTACATCGGGAGAAGATTTTACTGAGTAGTGAGTACCGTCAACCGTGTAATAGTTTAGAATTTAGTCAATGAGAAGACATACACCTTTTCCCCCACCGTGTACGCTGTGCGCACCTACATTGCACGTTGGGTGCAAAAAATAAAGATACGTCTAATGCCAGAAAGGACATACAAATTTTTATCACAGAAAAAAGATACGAATATCTATGCAACTAAGTTGCAGGCCTTGCCAGGTTCAGGTTGACCTCGGCGATGTTTGGCGAATACTTGGGCGATGGTGGGAGTCTTCCGGCGATATATCGAAGACGTGACGCATCCGTCAGCAGACATCGGTGACAAACAGACCTTCACTGACGCTGCATTGGTTTAAGCGAATGCTGACCGTGTTGTTATGAAATCTTGCAATTACTCAATGTTTGGAACTGTTTTGCATAAAAGTCGGTAAGCGTGTTATTCGGTTAGAGGTTTCCTCTCCTTCCTTTAGTGTGTATCTCCCTATTTATGCTGATGGTTTGGTCAATAAGACGTGGAGATGGAGTCACAAAACTTTAAGCCCAGATGTTAAAATGTAACGTCTCTAAAAAGCCTGTCTGACTACTCCCATTTTCTGTTTCGACTCTAATCTTACAGACTTCTGGGAAAACTAGATAAAGACAAGACCTTCTTGTTTTGTCATATATTAGCACTAGCTTTTTCCCGCGGTTTCGCTCGCATTAAGAAGTATTTTCATACAAACTTTCAACCCCTATTTCACCGTCTGGAAGTAAAATTTCATAAAACGTTTAAACACATTTTCATTTATTTTAAATCAGTAGCTCAGAAACATTTTAGGCCTCTAACTTAAGAAATGACGAACTTCCATGCAAACTTTCAACCCCTATTTCACCCTTAGGGGTAGAATTTTTAAAATTGCTTTCTTAGCCGATGTTCACCCAATAAAAAAATGCTACTCGCCAAATTTCATGGCTGTAGCTTTAACAGTTTTTACTCGGCGAATATGAATCAGTCAGTCAGTCAGTCAGGATTTGTTATTTTATATATATAGATAGATAGATTCTTATATAATGAAAATACTTTGTAATGATTATAATTCTAGCTGCAATTACAGGAACGAGGTGGTCGCGTCGAGTTACAATAACAGGCAGCTACCGAGCACCTCCTGTTTATAAATACTACGCCGCCATTCGATACTGTTTTAAATATTTCTACCATAACCGTACGTACAGCCTTCTACTTGGTAACATCATGTTGTGCTCAAACATTTTGATTTACAGATATTTTGGACTTTCCTAAACTGATCTTATAGCTTACCACGACACGTTAACAATAAATCGAATAAACAAATATGGGATTTCGTCATCCCCTCATAATGATCATTAGAACTTTAAGCGGAACCGATATTTCAGAATGTTATGTCTCTCGAATGTTTCTCTCAATTCACCCACCACTTCCTCTTTAAAAAAAACTTCTTTGCTTGAAAATTTATTTGCTTTAATCAAAATCAGATTCTGAATACTCGATTGAGGGACCAAATTCTGTTTCTCATGTCTTATTTTATTACAGCAGAAACTTCTTTAATTTTAAATTATTATCGATCGGTAACAACGTAATTATTTATTCGTCCGTAAAGTACGAGGTATATATCTCTGGTATTATCAGTTGCCGAACGGTAAATAAATTTATGGGCGAGCGTCCGATTGGACTCGAAAGTTGCCTTTGTCCGAAATGTAACGTAAAAAGTGTTATATTTTTTGCATTGCCGAAAGTGCGAATGCATTAAACGGAAAAGTATCTTAAGAATAATTTATAACGAGAAGTTTTCGATATTTTAAATTAAACGGATTTATCTTGTGCGTATAAAATATAGATCGACTAAGAGTATCAGGAGAAGAGTAAAGTGGGACAGGAGCGATAGTACTAAGCAATTTCGGCGTAAGTACATATAGAGATCCTGGTTATTACGAAGTACCGGTTTTTCCAAAACTAAAGGTAGTTTTTTTTAAACAAGAAACAATTTTCAAGCGAGTATCACTTACATTGGAAATAAATATAACTGTCTGTTCAAACTCTCGTACACAGAGCGGACATTCCTATAATATGACGTCATTATTATTAAAGATGTTCTTTCGTATCCGAATAACTCATACCACATAGAGAGCTTACACTATTCCAATAGTAATTCAACGCTGGATTGAATCTTCTAACTGCAATAATTTAAACCGGCCAAAATGGATTATAAAGTAAACCAGATTACAATAGAGCTGGTAAACTCTATTTTAAGCTGGTTTGAGAATGTTTGAAATGAGAAAAAAGTGAGATTTGTGAGAAAGAATTTTGGGACTTAAAGGCAACCACGAAAGCAGTAAGAAATTTTCAAAAAGATAATTATACACTATGAAATCTTACGTTCGTCCTCACCGAAAACAGTAACACAACAGCATACTAATAGACGACTACTAAGAACGAGAAAAATAATAATTCATGTGTACCATGAATTATATTATTATTTTCGTAGTTCGTAATCTGAGAAGTTAAAAGTTCTTAGTTACAAATTAAAAAAAAATACAGATACGCTAAAAATGATATGCAAAAGGTCTAAAGAAGACCAGAAAAAAAAACTAAAAGTACGGACAAGCGAACAGAGACTAAATGAATAAAATATACTTTTAATATTTACATAGCCATCTTCGCGTGTTAGTGCCGTAACGGTGCCAACATTAACGTGTTTTAAAAGGTTACTCCAGACCGTGAGAATGCTGGAAGTTTACTCAACAGTTAAGATCTGTCAACCATGTCTCCCTATACAGGGATTGTAATCGTATCGCCGTCCCCCTCGGATATATGCGAAAAGACAGGGAGGTGTGTGTGCCATATCAATTAATTACAGACGTATCATATCACGTTACTGGTTATAGCTTCTTGGATGTGACTTAATTCTTTGTATGATGTATCATTATGAGAAACTATTGCTTTGCTAATGCAAGAGGATCTTTTTATTTGCATTGTAAAAAATGTATTACATTCGTCGATAGGACTGCAGTAAAATAGGTTGCTTTGGGGAAAAAAAACTTAAAAAACCGCATTAACTTCGTTTATCTCCCTGTTGTAATGGTATAGGAAATTCGTTTTCGAAACATATTTCATATAACTAAGACCCGTAATAATTAAAGTCAGTGATTAATACTAAGAGCATGATCAATATATTTTGAGATGCTGTTTTCATTCATAAAGACTCTCTCAGAACTCATGCTCCTAAGTACTAAGTGCTGAATATTCATATGGAGCCTAATGGTTTAGTTACAGGCTGAATGAAAACAATTAAAAGGCACGTAGTTTTTCAAAACAAAATTAAACTTGATATCATGAACGACCTACTTGATATATTTAAAACGTTTTATTGCAAAGATAAGCCAAAATAGTTGACATACCAAAGGAGTTAAACACAAAATAATACAAATACAGCAATTATTTATTTACAAATAAACTTCGCGTAACTTTCTGCCTCGCACAGTAAAGCTCTGGAATGAACTATCTCCAGCGGTATTTCCGGACCGCTACGACCTACAGACCTTCCAGAAGAGAGCGTATTCCCTCTTAAAAGGCCGGCAACGCACATGCAACCCTGATGTTGCCAGTGTCTATCGGCGGCGGTAGTTGCTTTCCATCAGGTTACCCGTTTGCTCGTTTGCCACCTTATTTTTATAAAAAATAATAATAATAACATACAAAACAAAGGTTTACAAAACATTGGTGGAGATTTCTATTAAGTAAACTTGTGCCAGAAATCTTTGCTTTTCCTGGATAGCAATAAGGTTAGCATTGAGCAGATTACATCGAAATAATATAATATGTAAATATTTAAGTATTTTACTAGACCATAAAGAAATTAATATGTAACAAGTACAAGAGATTGTCCATAAATTTTGTACGGTAATTCCAAGTTTAAAGATCACCAGATCATTTTCAAATTAGGTAAATGTAATTGAAGGTCAGATCACAAAAATACTACGTAGGTATTAAAATATAAGAAGCATCATTGTAAACATAACGAAAAAGCTGAAATTGCTTAGCCAAGAGTCCGATATGCAGGAACGAGAAATCTTCTCGCCGGATTAGTTCCCGAACGTTTCGAGGTTCAGAAAGTATATAGAAGTACCTACTTTGAATAAAAGGATTTTGATTTTTTTAAAGTGGTTTGGAAAACCCTTGAGACGCTTATCGAGATGTGGAGTCTAGATCTAGAGAGGTATATACCGAGGTAAAGTGATGTAACGAGAGCGACATGTAAATCGCATATTAGCATGTCGCGAAGGCTCGGCCCGTGTTTGTTTAGCTGTCTGCCGGCATGTAAAAGTAATTCATATACCCATTACATACCCATAGATATTACATACTGTTCTCGCCATATCAGACAAGCGAACGTCAAAATGGCTAGAAATGCTTAATTAACAGAACGTTTATTTATATGAAAAGATTTAAGTCCAGTTTGCTCAACATCGGACATTTCTAATCATGACTAAATACACATTTATAGCCAACTGACGGTAGATCATCGATAGTCACTAATAGCAAAATATACCAACGGTACTAATGACCTGCTAATAATAGTTTTTACGAAGTGCGAAAGTTGAAATTGACAGGACAATGGTTTTAAGAGTCGCTTTGAAAATTTCGAGGAGATGATACGATGGGGAGGGGGAACTTAATACAGGCGCCAACGACCTTCACCTTACATTCGGAATTACGAAAATCTCCTCCCGCTAACAGAAAATAATATACAATTAATGAAAACATATATAAGAAATCCTTTTAGGGATTACAGTGCTACTTATAGTGTATTGTGTATATAGAATTGTTTATCTTAACCGGTTAGTTTCGTAGTTATTCCAGTTTTTTGCAAAAATCGATGTCCACGGTACATATTTTTTGTGATTAACGAAAAGCTTAAGGAAAAAGTCCTCGCCAGTAATAAAAGAATGAAGATCATTCTATAACATATATTTGTTTGGCTAATGTGCTTAACGTTTTAACATACTTATAAGAGGTTAAACTTACCCCGCTAGCTCATGTATAAGCCTTAATACTTATAGACAAAACTCATAAAACAAACCAACGGTGCAACAAGAACTTGCCTGCAATAATAGTTATCGATTTCGATCGGCTGGATATTTTATTTAAGAATCAAACGAACTTACCTTAAGTGAAGTTTGATTCCAATTATGCGAGGGTCTCAACCGAAGACGATTACATA